>JAJJMB010012638.1:2208514-2442488 GCA_023531105.1 Papaver atlanticum
AGAAGAAGAAGAAGAAGAAGAAGAAGAAGAAGAAGAAGAAGAAGAAGAAGAAGAAGAAGAAGAGGGAAGAACCCTCAAAATCTTATTTTGAGTTTAGTAAATATGATATGAGTGATTCATGTGATGATACCTCCTCCTCAGAATCAGAACCTCCTTCATCTCTTAATATATTTGTCAATATTTCTAATGATCCGGATATGAGTTATTTGTTAGATGATGAAAGCTATTTACCCCAAACTCAACCAAATGACCCAAATAATGAATTTTATCAGCCACAACCAGAAGATGAAGTTATGGGTACTCAGGTATGTCTCAAATTTAGTTAATGTAGCTTGAATTGTGCATAAAATTGGTCAAATCGAAAATTTCAGGAAGAAATTTCGGCTAGGTCAAAGTAGTTCGGTTAGCAATCCTGCAGAATAGGTAGCCAAACTCTCCTGTATGTGCAGTTCGGTTACTCATTTCAGCATACGCAGGTAACCGAACTCTGTTTTAATGGAGATTTTTGAGAGTTCGGTTATCTTTTTCCAGAAAACATTGCCGAACTAATTTTATAGAGTATACAGTTAATAGTTCGGCAAGCTCGCAAATCACGTTCATTGAATAGGTAACCGAACTTTGAAGTTAGGTTTAGTCGATAGTAGTAATTATGTTTCCGAACTATACCATAGAAAATTCCAAAGAACAAGTTCGGCAAGATCGCAATTTTTTTTCATAACCGAACTTTTTGTTCGGCAGGATCGTTTTTATTTTTACATTGCCGAAAATTTAAGTATTTCTTATTTTTAGTTGGTATTGACGTTGTGCTATTACTCGTAGGTTGCATCTGATCCAATAGAACCAATGGAAAATCAACCTACCCCTGTTGATATTTTGTACGATGACACGTCCCATCACTACATGAAAGACTTGGTATTCAAAAGTCCTTTAGAGGCAAAGAGTTGGGATAGACAACATGCACTAAAATACATGTGCGTATTAGTATTGAATGGGAGAGAAAGCAAAACCCGCTTTGAAATGGTTTGTTAGAGAAGCGGTGATCCCGATAAAAGCAACAAGAGGAAGGGTTATGTTTATAAAGGAAAGACAAATAGGAAGAACAAAACTTTCTCAAAGAAGATTAAATGCCCATTCAAGCTTGCATTTAATTACAACGAAGAATTGGGTGGATGGGTTCTCTACAAGGTTATGGAAGGTTGTCATAACCACCCTCGTCCGGAGCATCTTGAAGGACATTTCATGGCGGTCAAGCTAACTCCTGAAGAGATGGACAAGGTAGCTAAAATTAGGAAAATGGGTCTTTCACCGATTCAAATGCTCCAAATACTAAAGGAGGATAACAAGGATAACCACTTTTTTTTCCACCGTTTGTAATGCAATTGTGACAATTAGAAAGAAGGAATGAAGAGATAGACAAGTGATGCAACAATTGTTTTTTTTTTGCCAAAGAGAAAGACTACGCGGTTCAAAAGGATGTGGATTCGGACGGAGAGATAACACAACTCTTCATTGCGCATCCAACGAGTGTTCAATTGGCTCAATGCTTTCATGAAGTTCTCATAATAGATTGTACTTATAAGACGAACAAGTACGAGATTCCATTGTTGAATATTGTTGGGCGTACTTCGACGCAGTCACCGTTTACCATGGCGTTTTGTTTCTTAAGGGACGAGCAAGAACCTAGTTACATTTGGGCACTACAACAAGTTAAGGAAATCTTCCAAGGTGATGATATTCCCGGGGTTATAGTCACCGACAATGAAGTCGCATTGATGAATTCAATAGAGGTAGTGTTTCCATTAGCACACAATATGCTTTGTACGTTCCATATATGGTGTAATTTGATAAATAGGTGCAAGCCAACAATTTGTCCACCCAAGAAAAAAGGATATGAAGAGATTAAGATGCTACCGGAACATGAAAGAGCGGATGCAAAAGAGGAAGTTGAAAAACAATGCGATCTAAATTACGCTAAATGGGTTGCTTTAGATGGTGAATGGGAATCATTGTGTTTGTCTCTTACCGAGGAAGAGTATCATCTAAATCTTGTGGAGTTTATCGCCCATTGGGATACTCCCGATTATCCCGGTGTTGTATCGTATGTTCTTTGACAATGGTTGGAACCACACAAAGAGAGGTTTGTTAATGCCTATATCAACCAATATAAACACTTGGGAAATCAAGCGACAAGTTTAGTAGAGTTGGCTCACCATCGGTTGAAGAAGAATCTCTTTGGATGTGTTGATAATTTCGAAACCATGTGGAATGCTATGGAAAATTACTTCAAGCGCGACATTGATACAATTAAAGAGAAGTTCCAAAAAAGCCGTATATTCAAAACGACCGGAAAATATGCCGACCACCCATTGTTCAAGGGAATCCATTACAACGTATCTCGCCAATGTATGAAGTTGTTGATTATAGAAGTCGAGTTGATTGATAAGTGGGAAACCAAGAGGGATGAGGTGTGTGTATGTAACATGAAGAAGTCTATGGGACTCCTTTGTCGCCATATGATAATCAACTACGAGCATGGCGTAATCCCTTTAAGCGACATTATCCATATTGGAAGCATCTAAGTTTCATCCCTCCTCCAAAGGGAGAAGAATCCGGAGAGGAGTTTGGTGATAACGAAATGGGTAGAACCGTACTAGAGATGTATCGTGGCATGAACAAGCTCCAAAAACAAATATTTTGGGATGACATAAACCGTCAAAAGGCAAACTTCGTAGAATGTTTATGAACCGTCAAAAGGCAAACGCAAAGGTAGGCCAAGCAAAAAAGAAACTAAAAAACAACTAAGAGAATATGCAAAGGTGTTGCGTAAGAAGAAAAGTGAGCAAACCCCATTTACTAGAGATCCTTCGGCCCATGAGTATACCGCGGCAATGTACTTGGAGCAAACCAAGAAACGGGGTAGGAGTATTGAGGAGAAAGGCGAAACAAGTGAGCGAGATTTGAAGAAAAAAGGTACGATGTGTCCATCACAACCAAGCCAACCATGTTCCGGCGACGTGAAGCTTAAGTCTCCAATTTTCCCTATCCAACCATCTTCCCTATACGTGAAGCTTGAGGCTCCAAATAAAGACTATTTGAATGAGCTACCTCTATACATTAGAGAATACGTTATATCCACGGACGACGTTCCTCCGGATGGTAATTGTGGTTTTCATGTTGTCAATCAACAACTTGGGCCTTTCATCGAAGGTGCCAAGCTAAATAATGGGTGTGCAATCACTCATATAAGGCAAAGGTTGTTGTCCAAACTAAAGGAGAATCCGGCATTTTACAAGACAATGTTGTGCGATGGGGTAGGTAGTCTCAATGAGCAATTTGTTAAGTATCAACGTCGTCTTCATGGGGGCCATCCGATCACAACGGATTATTGGATGAGCATACCGATATGTGGACACTTAATCGCCGAGGCATTTAATTGTGTGGTTCATTATTTCTCAAAGTATGCTAGTTTCACCTTCACCCCGAAAACAACCGTATGTGTCGAGCAACTCAAACGAAAGAGATGTGTGATGGCATTGACTAACAACAACCACTTTATAGGCCTTCGTTTAAAACCCGATTGTCACTGCCTCCAATATCCGGAAACTCTTATTGGCCTACATTTAACTCCGATATAATGTTTGGTTGGTGTATTATGTATGAACATAACATGGAGATGTGGAAAACTTTGGAGAAATCGGACGAAATTGTACATGAAGGTCAAATTTCACTTGAGGATGATTAAATGACACATGTAATGGAACTAAGTATGCTTATCAATCTAATACTATGTTTTTTGAAGTGTGGTATTCATTATCGAGTTAATGTTAGTATTTTATTGAGTTGACAGATAATAGTTCGGTAAGTACATATGATTATCCAGGTTGCCGAACACCTGTTTTGTGTCAGATATAGAACATTGAAATTTTAAAATTCAAAGTTCGGTTAGAAAATAAATATTTGCGAGCCAAGCGAAATACAAAATTCGGTAAACATGGTAAATAATGAGGTAACCGAACTTTTATTTGAAGGCTCAGAAAATGACTTTTCCAACTTGTGCAAAAGCCAAATTTTGAGTCTTTAGGTTCGGTAACCAATGATATTATACTTTGCTAACCGAACAATAAAGTTCGGTAACAAGGTAAAAATTGAGGTAACCGAACTTTTTACCTGAAGTCTCAGTCACAAACTGGTAGGATTTAGCTGTTTTATTTCTGTCTTCAGAGAAGAGTTCGGCAACCAGTGAAAATGTTGCGAGGTAACCGAACTCTGTCTTCGGCAACCTGGTAGGATTTAGCTGTTCGCCGAAAAAACAGTTCGGTGACCATTAATTAGTAACAGCTTACAGAACTTTAAGTTCGGTTAGCTGTGTTTAAATTTCAGGTTGCCGAAATACATCCTGTATTCAAAATTTCTTCCATATAATATTGAAAACACAAACCCAATTAAAATTAAAAACACAAACAAGGTTCTAAAACAAATATAAAAGTTGTTATACACACAAACATACGAAATTAAACCATACGAAATCCATAATTAAGATGTTTTTTTAAACTAAAACAATACGAAATCACTAACGACCACCACGACGAACCCTTTTACAACTTCCTTGTTTACCACGAGTTTTAGGTTGAACTTCCTCATCACTTGGGGTTTCATCTACTCGACCGGTTTCCTCCACGGCGCGACTTGAACATTCTCCTTGTTGTCGCCCCCTCTTCAATTGCTTAGACCTACTTGGCTCCATCATTCTTCTAGTTATAAGACCCTCCCACTCGCCGTAGTAGTAGGTTCGTTCCTTAGTCGACATCGTCTCTCCACTGCGGATTTTAGCCATCCATTTCTTCAACAATTTCGTACCCTTCTTCACCTGATTTCAATTTAAAGCATAAGTAAATATATTTTCAATACTTTCAAACAACAAGGAAGTATAAGAGGAGACATTTTCTTACCACATTATACCATAACATTTTTGCTTTTTCTCCACAAATAGGCATCTCCTTCTGACCTCTCTTAGCCTCCCTCTCCTTTGCCTTCCCCTTCGTCTTATCAGTCTTAGCTTGTTGTTCTCTATTTATCACAAAAGGATGACTAATTTCTTGATAAAACACCATATAATCTTCATCACATGCATTTACATCTCCATCACAAGGTACACAATCACCTAAAGGTAAGTAGTAGTTACGAAGTGCATTCCAATGTCCTACCGTAGGAGTTGGTTCATGTTTTGGAACAAAATATTTCTCGGTGTTCTTTGTTCCTTGAACCACCAAATTGAAATTTTCATTCTCCACGTCGGGATCCATTTGGACACAACAAAGTTGTCTTAGTATTCTCCTTGGATTATATATTGCGTAGCCATTAGGATACCAAATTGGTCCATAGTAAGCCGAGACGGTAGAGAAACCATTCAGATCTTCTTCATCTAAAGAGACATCATCGGGTACGGCGTATGGGTGAAATACCACACCGTTCACCGTAAGTTTATCCAATTTCTCCCTCAACGAAGTCAACTGCTCTTCTTTAGACTTCTTTTGTGCGTCCAAAAACAACCATTTTCCTGCTGTAGGTTCGTCATAGGGATAAGGTGTCTTTTCCCTAGCCAATCCCAATGAAGGGAAGTGGTCATAAATCCAAACCTATGCGAAAATACGAAAATATTAACCACATACATGAAAATTGATTTGGAAGCATAAAATTTTGGGGAATAATTTGCTAACTAACAATGTAGAAAGTTACCTGAATAAGAGTTAAGTACCCTCCAATTTGATTTGTCTTAATCCTCGATCCTTTTCTCATCTCTCCTAGAACAAAAGCAAGCACCCCAGTGGCCCAAGAGTATTTGTTAATCTCATCAAGATTACCAAAAGCTGTAGATAATGTGCATCCACCCTATTTCCAGAAGTGTCGGGGAAAATGACGGTTCCTAGATATAACCAATAAGCGGTGACATGATGCCTAAGGGTCTCCTGGTCCATCACCAACTTTCCTTTCTCCACCTTCTTTCTTGTCCCTCCAAATGCTTCCTTCAACTTTACCAACTTGAATTTCTTCAACATCTTCTTCAAGGCTCCATTTACCTCTCTTGGATTATACTCATCGCAACGTTTAGGAGACCTCACAGAACGTCGAAACTCACATTTAGCCTTTCTTGCATCCCATCCTAGACATTTTAGAGCCAATTCTTCAAGAGCTTCATAATGCATCGAGGGGTTGTAGCCTTCTCGAAGACATTTACCTTCCACTGGTAAGCGGGTGATTCTCGAGCAATCATCGGGGGTAATTCCCATCTCGCCAAATGGAAGATGCATTGTATATGTCTCGGGATAATACCTCTCGACAAATACGGATACGGCAACAACGTCAAAATCCACATGTGCATACTCAATAGCTCTCCATAACACACACTCTTTAACCTTCGCTTGAAACTCGTCACACTCCAAAGAAAGATCCTATTTGGACGCTTTTTGACGACGAATAAGACGAACTGCATCATTATGATCCTACGAAAATAACATAACACTATTAATACTTGACAAAACATGTCCCAAAAAAAACGTTTTAATAGTTAAGAATGAACTTAAAGAATACCTTTGTTGCATAGATCTTCACAGCCCATGAGTGTTTGTAGCCAAACAATGTGGCCCCTCCATCATTTGGAGTACCATAAGTTGGGTTCACTGGTGGCAAACACAAATTATCAGGGGGAATGTGTGAGTATCTATCACAAGGCGTCTTCGGCTTCTTTTTCTCTTTAACGGGAACAATTTCTTGGTCTTCTTCCTCTTCCTCCTCTTCATCCTGTTCCTCCTCTTCATCCTATTCCTCCTCTTCATCCTCTCCCTCATCTTCTTCCTCTTCATCCTCTCCCTCCTCTTCCTCTTGTCCTTCTCCTTCTTTGCCCGGTCCTTGTTCTTCTTCCTATACATTTTCAACTTGTTCTCTTTGTTGTTCAACCTCTTCATTTCCTTGCTCTTCTTCATCATCATTCTCTTCTTCAATAACATTATCAATTGTATTCTCCATCACCTCTTGATTGACTTCCTGGAACGATCCCCCTCCATGTTTAGAATTTTTAGTACCACGGTTTCGGAAATCCAAATGTATTCTACCGCGAGGGGTGGGTGTTCTCAAATCTTCGGCTATGTGGGGATTAGATTTTTTTCCTTTGTTCCTAATGAATGAAAACCACATTATTACTTAAACAGAATATTTTCTTATCAAATAAAATTGAACATGGGATTACATCAAACACAAAATGTTAACAGACTAAAGTTCGGTTATCTGGTATAAGTTGCGAGGTAACCGAACTACAAGTTTGTATGTGACAGATCAAAGTTCGGTTACCACATAGAAAGTGCGAGGTAACCGAACTATATTTTATCAAAGTTCGGTTACCTATATAAATTTATCGACTAAACCGAACTCAAATTTTTCATATAAAATAGGAGTTCGGTTAGGGTTTTTTTTTTGCGAGGTAACCGAACTACCTAAAAAGTCCTAATTTGCCGAACTGTTCTTCATATTGAGAATTCGGTTACCAAAATCTAGGGTTTTCAAAATGTCTCCTAGCCGAAAACTCTACTGTAACTTTCATTTTAAGTGGTTTTTGATGATTTCTAATCGATTTCTTCAACAAAAAACGATTTAAAGGAATGGGTATGAAGGAAATTACCTGCGGATTTTCATTTTAATCGAATCGGACTTCTTGGTTGATGTTGGATGCATGACTTCGTCTCCCAACTTTGCTTGAAGTTGTTTATCAACTTCAAATTGATTTGGGAGACTCGCTATGTTAGCCAGACCCGGACTCAATCCGGGAATTCTTGGTGTCTGCTTAGAACGCATTGTTTATAAAAATTGATTAATCGACGATGAATTTTTTTTCGAATCGACGATTAACGTTGATGTATACGAAGAAGAGGAGAAGAAGAAGAAGAAGAAGATGAAGAAAAAGAAGAATAAAAGAAAAAGAAAAAGGTTTTAAAACTGATTTTATGTTTTAATTTAGGGGGTTAGATTAGTGGGTAGTGGTTAAATTAGTGGGTTATTAGGATTAGTTATAACCTTAATTCGGATAAGGGCAGATTAGTCTTCCCTAATCTTTTAGGACACCCCTTAAAATTTGGGTTTGATATTCATATAACAAAGTAGTCCCCCACCTTTTTGGGGTAGTCCCCAAAACATCATTCTAAATAAAATACTTAATTTGGGGGTTGAAGTTTAAACCCATGAAAAGTTATAAAAGAAGAGTGAGCAGGTGTATATTCAAACCTAGAGGTTGCATATCCCTAGAAAATAGGGGAATCGGTTACTGACAATACCAGGTACATGTTCAAAACCTGGAGGTTACGGATCCCTAGAAAAAGGGTGAATTAGTGGAGGTTGCGGATCCCTAGAAAAGGGGAGAATCAGTTACTTAGGTAAAAAAGATAAATTGGTTTGGACCAGGATGAACCGGAGAACATTTAGTCCAGATACATGGTCAAAATATATCTAGACAAATAAGAGACTGGATACAATTTCACTACAATCTATAAATAGAGGTGGAATTCTAACTGGAAAGGACACATTCCTAATTCTTCTTCCCCTACTTTCATCTACCGACATTTATTGAAAAGCCAAAGGTTATAAGGAGCTGATTCACCAAATAGCTGGAATTTCCTCATCCATCAAGAAAGTATCACAAATAATACTACCGAGTAATCTAACGGCTATAATTTAATCTTCATATAAAAATCTCGAGGATTGTTATAGAAACATTTTTGCTACAACACTTGCTCCAGTAATTGCAGCTTGCATGTCATTCCTCATTATCTACTAGCTTTAAAAATATAAAATTTAAGAAATATATCGATACATGAGAAAGTGTCAATTGTATATATTGTTAGTGTTCGATTTTGTATTTATTTTGTTATTTTATGTCTTTGTAGGTATTTTTAGAGAAATAAGCTCTTGCGGCGAAATTGGCTCGAAAAGTGGTGTTTTACACTCCAGGATAGAGTACTAAAGGCACCCCAGAAATGACACCGAAAGCACCCCAAAAATGTGTCGGAGGAACCCCGGAAAAATTACTATCTACGCCCAAAAATTACTATTTGCACCCCATAAGACAAGTGTTAAAGGGACACCCGTGCAGGATTAGGGGGAGGACATCTTCTTCTCAAATTCAAAAAATGAATTTTGGCGGGAAAATATTTTCATTAACAGCAGAATTTCGATCGGATGTTTGGACGTGATTTAGTGAGATTCAATCCCTGAAACTTAGTATGTAGACGTAATATGACTATAGAAAGCTAGTATGGGTGATTTTATCGATCAAATTTGGCTGGATAACTTGGTTTAATCCAAACAGGGAGTTGGAGGAAAAACATGAGCTTACACGAGTTGTGAGAAATTTAAACGTGTACTGCACGTGCTTGGAAGACTTAATCGATATTCTGGAGCTTGAAGAAGGTATAGAAGGAAAGAAATACAGCTGCATGCACATGGAAGATCAAAAAATGGAAATTTTAGCCGTGGAGAATAATATTGATAAATGAAGATTATTTGGGAGATATGGCCTGATTAAATGAGGATTGGGAGTATAAATAGATTGCTCCAGGTACAAGGACGGGGTGTCGAGAGTTTGGGGAGCTGAGGAGAGCCATAGAAAAAGTAATCCGTGTTTTACAAAACTCGGTTTCTGCTGCTGCTGCTGCTGATGAACATCAAGAACACGAAGAACAAAAGCCTGTAAAGGAAAGTCGTTGCAAACTGTCGCTTAATTGCGACAGTCCAACTCCTTTCCAGCGACTGCGGAACAGTGTTTACAGCACTTATCTTTTATCGTTCATTTTGTGACGAGTTTTGTGCGTCGCAAAATCCTGTTTTCACTATTTTTCTCCATTTTCACCATTGTAAACACTTTTTGAGCAAATAAAAAATATTTTGAGAGTGTCTATAATATGAGGAGCTAAACCCCAACACTGGGACGACGGAGGAGGCCGAACTTCATACATGGGTAAATTTATTTTATTCTTTTTTATGACTTTTGCACTAATATTAATTGAAATATGATTTGATTTAATTAGTTGTCATTTGATTAGATGGGTCATGCTTAGCTTAGGTGATTTGACATTTACATCTAATGTTTTGAGAATCTACCTTGGAAAAAATAGAGTCCATGTTTATATTTCTTGAGCTAAAATTGTAGAGAATAAATAAGTGAACCTTATGTTATGAGGATTGGCTAAATCCTTAGTCCCAGTACCTCTCGCCCATTGTTTAATATTTTTGTATATATTTTTATTAAATTTAAAAACTCGAATCTTCACTAGTCTTAGAGTTCGAATCATTTTTACTACAACTTCAAAATTACATCAACATGCTTTTGAATTTGCAGTTTAAAGTTAGAAGCCAAATAAAAGATCCAATGACATGGTTAGAATGACATTTGGTTGATATTTCGGCGTCATTTTTCCTATAAAA
The DNA here is from genome assembly GCA_023531105.1 of Papaver atlanticum. Classification (NCBI taxonomy): domain Eukaryota; kingdom Viridiplantae; phylum Streptophyta; class Magnoliopsida; order Ranunculales; family Papaveraceae; genus Papaver; species Papaver atlanticum. The sequence continues at coordinate 2,218,982 of JAJJMB010012638.1, forward strand.
CTCAAACGGCAATGAATTTAAAACCAAAATTTTGTATGACATATTCCTCTTATAAAAAATTTACCTTCCTACAAAAAATGAGTGTTTTCCGAAACATGTAAGGCCCTCATCTACCACTTCGAATTTAAACCAATGAAGATTAACAGTTGAAATTAAAATTTATAGATGGTGTGATTTCGTATCTCAGAATGAGTTAGGAAGGTATATATCTTTATAAGAGAAATACGCCATAAAAAAATTAGATTCGAATTCATTGACGTTTGATATTTACAAGTAAAATGGTGCCAAAATGTCGATCAAATGTCATTCTAACCATGTATTGGATCCTCTCTCAATAATATATGGATGTAACTGAGATAAATGGGTGTCCGTATCTTTATGATCTTCTCGTTCTCCACTATTCAGTAGGTGTTGTGCCCGATATTCCCTTTTCTACAACATTGTTAAATGGGTACTAGTTTACTAGCGTGGGCACCAAAATTCATATAACTGGTACCCCTATTATCAATTTTGCACTTCTATAAACCGGAACTGGTACCCCTATTATCAATCTTGCACTTCTATATCTAATAAATCTAATTTTTGTAATACCCTTTATCCTAGGATTATGCTTCATATAGTAATTGCCTTGGACTTGGTCGAGTATTTATTGCCGTACTCAAAATAGCCTTATTTCGTGAGATTTTTAGTAGCAGAAAATCTCCGAAGTTATGGGAAGTTTTGACTAAAAAGAAACGTATATATAGTAGGTGTAGATTCTCGGGTTTTAATATTTTCCCTCTCTCCAAAAGCCGCACTAAAAATTCTTTTTCTTTAAAATCCTACCTGTTGTTAGAGAATAATGGAAAGAAGAAGGATGATTGTTTAAGGTGAAAGATTGATAGTAGTTGGGGAAATCTTTTCTTGCGATATCAGGTAGGTTTTGTACCTTTTATACCTTTTAAGCTTGATCTAGTGAGTTCCGAAATATTTTAAAGAATCAAATTAAAAATGAAGAAATAATTATAGTTCTATTTACCTATTTTCTAGAGCATCATGCTAAGCGAAAGTGAAAGACTGTGTAAGAGTTTTGTTTGATCTATGTTGAGTAAAACGTGATATATATGACTTACTCTTTGTGTTCTGTCATACTGTTAGTAGCCCATGCGGTAGTGCATATGGTTGAGATGGCTACGTTACATTTTATTGTTACATTTTATTTATACTATATACGTATGTGCATAATCTAGGCTTTGCTTATAATCCTCTTGACAAGTTATGTTGGCTTTCCCTTGAACGAATTTGTTTGACTCCTTCTAAAGTCTATAGTATAAGAGGTGCTAGGTTCCCGCTGTATTTTGGTTAACTTACCAAATTAAAGATTTAATCCTTTAAATTTACTATTATTTGAAATCACTACAGTAAGGCTTGGATAATTAATCTTTGGGTTATTTTGACTTTGGCTCACAAAAAAATGATTTAATATATATTTGGGTTACCAAAAGTTTAAAATTAGAGTGTGGGTCACAAGACTGTGATTCACCGTCTTGACATTTGACAATTAAATAACCTAGTTTAAAAAAAATGACCAAATTAAACTTGAGTTTGTATTTATTTACTAACTATGTCATTTTTCGACTGCATCTTCTATTTCTCTTCTTCTTCCATGCTTAATATTGATCCATACAATGAACAATAAAATCCTCAAAACATCTCTCTCTTCATCATTATTATTTTTAAGACGAAATTACAAATTAACTATTCTTATTTGTAAACTAGGTTTTTCATTATGTTTGAATTAGGGTTTCAATTTATTATCTTCTCACGGCGTTTAAGTTGAAGATCTCACTTTCTTTGTTTTTTAGGAGATTAACATGTGTTTTTAGTATGTTATAAATACTTTTGAACTAAACAACAAAAAAATTCCATTACACAACCTCTAGCTAGTTTAACTTTAAATAAATGTTTGAAAATGATTTTCAACACTATGAACTACAACATAATATTAAAAAATAATATCAATTGTTAAAATTCCAAATAAATAAGTATCGATATTTATTATTTAACGTCGTGTAACAGAAAACGATGGTTAAACTATACAATATTTTTTAATAAAAAAAAAACTCCGACAATGCCTTTCATTGGCATTTTTAAAACTTTAGTTTCAAATTTTTAAATATGGGCTTTAATCGCAGTTAAGGCGTTACGTTGGATACTCACAAATTGTAATCCGAAATTATACCTTGAATTCTCAAGGTGTTATGAACCATATAGAGACTTCTAACTCCACTAACCCGTTTTATTTGAGTTCCCCCTTCTTTTTGCTTTTTCCTCACTGAGAGCTTGTCGATCTAAATTTTATGATGCTTGGAAGATTTTTAACAGTTGGGAGAAAAACGCTTTCCAAATACTAGTGATTGTATTTTTCTCACTTGAATATTGTTAATTGTTACAGATCTAGGTCTCATTCTTATTTTAAGTAATTACAAATACTGAATAAATACTAGATTGTTAATCAAATCATCTTTGATTTGTATTTTCCAAATCAATTTCGGTTCCACGACGTTGTGCAATTACAACCATTCACTCGGCTCCGTCGCTCGCTCCACACCACCGCGCCGGATAGCGCTCCCAAACGTACTGGTATGTTATACGTAACATTCATTTATTACAATTATTCGATTCTTTAGTGAATCCATATGTGGTGGATAACATGAGATTTTCAACACTTATAGAAAATTGATTTCTTGAAGAATCCATTTGTACTGGATAACATGAGACTCTCTAACACTTATAAAAAGAAATTAGGAGGTAATATATCCGGTCAAATCACTAAAATGTTTTTTTTTCAATACTATGAATTACAACTTGGTGATATAAGAAAAGAGATTCAAAAATAAGATAAAATATAATAACAATTACTAAAATGCCAACATGAATAAGTATCAGTTTTTTTTTTAACTTCGTAAATAAAAAACCATGATTAAAAACACTTTGACAATGTGTTTCACTAGCATGCTAAGCTTGAAATATGGGATTTAAACCCACTCAAGGTGTTCTGGTGGATACTCACATAGTGTAATCCGAATAAAAGACATCAAATTCATCCACCCTCGTTGGATTCGATCGATTTGAGATAACAACACATCAACTTCTCGGACAACTTCAGAAGAAGCAGATGCGCCGACAGGAATATCGGAAGAAGATACAGACGAGGCTTTAAGAGATCCAACTAGATACAGGTTGTCACAATCAATCAACACCGCCACTGTAATTAAAAATTAACAACAGAAGATGGGGAATCAACCACATATGAATCAGAGGAAGATAAAGAAGCTTGAGGAGTACAAGGTAAAGATCATCATCAACAACATCATTCTCTTCTTCAACAACAAAATTGTGATGATGAAGAGGTAATTACTCAAGTTCTGACTGGGAACATCCGATTCAAAAATTATTAAATAAAGATCTAAGAAATTTAAATCTGAACAGATATTCCCATCAACATGATTCAAACACCCCTGACTTAGATGTATATCATCTCAATAAGAATTCAAATCATACATCGAAAAAAAATGAAAACACAAACGATATGACACCTGATTCGTGTCAAGTCATTCATTGTATGTCTCCAAAAAATTTACTAGTTCATAATATGCCCCATTTGAAAATGTGGGGGTACCAAAATACACCACCAACTTTTTCTTAGGCAACATGTATGGACTAAACTCGAATACAATTCTGAGAGTTCAACTTAATGAATGTCAATCAGGAATTATATTAAGAGCTTATATCTCTTTCTCTCGCAATCAGAATGTTAACAAAGGCAACTCCGTGAACCTAATTATTCCGTGAGAGTACTTGGACGATTCCAAAGATCAATATCAAAGAATCAATTAGTTCGTATCCAACAAACAATGATGGATATATCTACTTTGATTGATTAACGTAAAACCGTTCTCTTCAAGATGGTATTAAGAACTCCTAGATTTGAATGAGTTGACTTTGGTCCTTGGCCCTTCTCCATTGATAGACTCCACTTCCTTGCTCATTTAAGCACTTTTTAGCTCCTTTTCGGATGATTCACCTGATATGACACATAAACTAGAAAATAATCATAATAACAAGTAATATGCAAGAATTATAGCTAAAACAAGTATGGAATTGACATTCTAAACATGTAAATTAAGCACTTATCAAATTCCCCCACACTTAGCTTTTGCTAGTCCTCGAGCAAACTACTTAACCAAAAGTACAACAACTCCATGTCGTCGAGAAAAAGGATGCACTTAGCTAATGCAACATGCCTTTAAACCCCTAGGTGTCCCTAGTGGACGAGTTATAGTCTCGTGAGGGCTTACAAGAGGTATACCCACAAAACCTACTCCAACTTCAAAGCGTTCCAGCTTCCCAAGCATCCAAAGAGCTATGAGGACATAGAGTTTATGCATGCTAATAATAAGAAGTTAGAAATACCAAGGAACATATTCTCATTCTTAAATGTTGAGTGACAAATAACCACACCATAATGAGAGAACGCGTGTTTGAGAGCGATCAATAAGCATTTCTCCTCGACTTCTGCCTCACTTAAAAGGATTTTATGATAATTGCACTCAATAAGACGGCTTTTTTATGGGTCTCACATGTGTGCAGGTAGGAATGAAGAGAGAAATCCTACACACGTTGAATGGTGGGAAGAAAACCTTTCGATTTTTTTCTGGAGACCTCACAAGATCGTGGGAAATAAAAGACTTTTTCTAATGATCTCTAAGAAAGGAAATCAACCACTATTGCGAGGATGAGAGTACTTACCACCTTCACATCCGATTGCAATGATGATAACACCACTCTCACAGCATCCAATAGAAACGTAGTCTTCAGCTCGTCTTCTTCATCTTCTTCGGTCTTCGTTTTCGGTCTTCAACTGTTGATGATAAAATCTTGAATTCCGTAGATATTCGACAATTTGTAACTCTTTTCCTCAAATTCCTTGTTGCTTGAAACTTCTTTATATATTTTTCTTCCCCATGGCCTTATTAAATAAATAAAAACAATATAACAAATTTTTCTCGTCTTTTTTTTTTAATTTTAATGAGACAAGAAAAATAATACAAAAATAACAATGGAAATAGCCATGGGTGAAGTACTTTACCGCTTGATTCTTCACAACTTTTATCGTCTCGTATCATAAACTTCAATAATTCTCATCTTTTGATTTTCTTCGCTCTTGTACTTAGTCTTCCACTTTGATATAGAATTCTGCTCCTTATATGTAAGTATTCAACATGTATATAAAAATCTGCTCATTGTATGTTGCTTTACTTGGATATGAGTTTTTCTCTTACTCGTATTGTTGCTTGTAAACCTTAAACGTCTTCAACTTTCCTTGTAGATTTTGATGTCGCTCCCTTGTTGATGATGATCGTGTTTCTATGGATCTGTTGTTGGCGAGAGAGAGAGAATGGTGCTAACTGCAAATCAAACTACAAGAAGGTGGCTTTCATCTATAGACGTCACCCTCATGATTGACAAAATTAGCACTCAAGAGATCAAAAATAGTGCTGAAAATGGTGTGAAGTTGGATAGCTCACCATTTTACCCGGAATTAACGTACGGTGACACACACTCAAAAGAAAGCTTTTTAGTCAACTACAAAAAAAAAAATCTGGCCTGGTGCCTCAGTTGATATGAAAATAGGTAGTCTCCACTAATGATTGATCAACAACTCTAATAATGCATTTCTCCCTGCTCCTCATTTGTATCACCGGCATGATTAAATCCATTATTTAACACTCTAACAAACAAGAAATCCAACGTAGTTCCCTAACACTTCCAAGTTCAGTTATGTCGGTCAGAATTCTCTATGTAAACATACCTAGAAATATGCTAGTGACTCTAAAATCTCTACAAGTTGGAGGTTCTTATGCAAATATTTATAAAAAAAAAATTAAAAAAAATCGACTCAAAAAGGCTAAAAACTCTATATGCGAAATATCCAAACACTCCCCCACACTTAAACTTTACATTGTCCTCAATGTAATTGACTCGTCCTAAGTAAAATCAAGGTGGGAAATAAAAATATGATATGAAAAACTAAAAACAAAAGGATAGAAAATACAAAACCAATGGGTTTCCTCCCATGCAGCGCTTAGTTTAACGTCCTCAGCCTGACATTCTTGTTATCGTCCGTAAACCAATAATCTGAAAATTTGATAGTCTTCCCAGAAAACAATCTGCAATTCTAACAACAGCTTCATAAAAATGTTAGCATAAGATATGAATATTGAAGCTATCACATTATTGAAGTTTCCCCCACACTTAGTCCTTTATACACTCGGAAGTGGATAGAGAACATAAAACATGAGTACTTCAAAAGGTTCTTCAGCTTGGTGAACCTTCACAATTCTAGAATCAAATACATCAAGTGGTGGATACTTAGAAGCAAAATAATCCGTTTAAACTTTGGAAGCACATAACTCCAATCCTAAGTGAGGTATTTTCCTAAGAGTCGGGTTAATAACTCTTTGAGAAGCTACTTCAATTGGATGAAAAGGATCAATAGATATTAAATTATGCATAGGATTAGACAAACCTTGTTCGGGATCCTCATCTTTTATCTCTAGTGAATTATTTACCTCAAGCATATCGTTGTCCTCTATCGAACTCTTAATTTATTCTTCAAACGAAATCTCAGCATCATTATATTCTTTGACAAGTTCAATTGGGTCTTCCACAACTTCAATCAATTTGGTTTCATTCTCAATCTCTATCTCTTCAACACTCTCATCATCTGAATCAAATTCCGCTCTCATGAACTCTTCCTCGGTATAAATTTTTGGGTATTCTTCATGAGTCTCATTCGAGGGAATAATTGGGTCTACTTCTTGCAAATCAACCAGCCTAAAAACATTGTAATCCAGATATTCATTGTAACGTTGATATGCATTCGAGTATGTTACACCGTTCATAACAATGGTTCGGTCATACCAAGGATCCTCCTTTTGAATAGGCGAATGATCATTATTACGATCCAGAGCTTGGAAAACTTCATCATCATCACAACGATTCTCCAAGGGATGCTAATCCTCAAAATATTCTTTGTCGTCCATAGGAATATCATAATCGGTTTGGTTTTGAGGACAAAGTGCTTCTTCATTCCTTGTCTCTCTGAGTATAGCCATTTGTAGGTTAAATTTTTCCATATCCCTTCGAAGTTCTTCATTTGATTCAGCACTGGTTCGTCGAAATTGTTCAGTTTCTTCTTGCAACTTTTTGATAGAATCTGCAAGACTATAGAATTGTTGATCAGTAGCATAACTATCCTCCCATCCTTGTGGTTGCTCACTTACATACCCGTCATAAGGTTGTTGATATGAATGAGAGTATCCATAAAGTACCATAGGATATTGATCATAGCCAAAAGATTGGTTTTGATTATAGCCATAGGATGGTTGGTAGTTGTCGTAACTTTGAGATTGAAAATCATATTGATTACCACTATAATGTGATTGATCTTGTTCTCCGTACATATTATTTCCGTAAGGAAACATGATGACTCACAAGAAAGAGAAAATCAAAAACAAAAATCTAAAAACAAAAACAAAAACAAAAACAAGCTAAACAAATAACAAATCAATTAGCAACTGCTCCACGGCAGCGGCGCCAAAATTTGATTCGTGTCGTAGCCACAACAAATTAATCAAGATATTTCCCACTAATTAACTGGTAATATAGTGGTAGTAAGAGATCGTTCCCACAGAGAGCTGTGTAATTGATATGTTATTTAGATAGTGAAACAAAATAAAAGACAAAATGGGATTGTTGAATTAATGTAAAGCAACAAATAAGAGAAAGAGATGATAAAGGAATCCTTCGCCGTTACCAAACGTTAATCGGATCAGTATACTTATCTATCTTCTGTCAGAATCATTCATCACCAACCGTAGAATAGCAGGTATGCTTAGCTATCCCCAAAACTCTTTTTATCACCGGATAACAGGTACGCTTAGTCACCGGATTCTATTGAGCCTCCTTGAGGTACGCTTATAAGGTGTAACCCAATCTAATGCTTTAGGCTTTGTAAATTTAGGTTTGATCCCAGCAGTTAAACTCAGTACGCTCGGTTCACTTATTGGTGTTGTCTTCATACACGATTGCTTCACAGAATCCCTCCACAAGGTCTCACGTTTTCTACTTGTGTAGGATATGCACGACAATTACGGATCGCTCCAAATCTCTACTAGCAATAAAATGATCAGTAGAATAATCCAATTGTACACTTGAATAATCTAGAAATCAATCATAAACCCTAATTATAGAAAAGACAATCGATGATGATTAAAACTTCAAACAAACTTGTATTAACAAATCAGACTTCACGTCTAGAACATTGAATTCATCCTTAATCAAGAAAGGTTTAGCTACACATAATTACAAGAAGAATGGGTTCCCCCTAAAGGGGTAAACCCTAGGTTTTGATATGGAAGTTGTGATATGAGTAAAAGAGATATCTTCTTAAGGTTCTGGATGTCTTATTATATAGAACTCTCAAAGTTAGGCTTTAGATTCCTTCCGGGAACGTGTTTCCTTTATTTAGAAGTTAATTTCGCGTCCAAATATGTCCCAGGAAGTTGTCAGGTTCGGCTCATAACTTGCCGACCTTTCCCGAACGAACCTGACAAGTGAAAATTACTCCAGGCGAGTGTTAGGTTTGGCTCACTTGATTAAATTACTTTTGAGCCGAACACTCTCCTGTATACTCTTCGAAAATATTGATTTTTAAGATCCAGGTTCGGCTGACTCGATCTGATGAGTTTTGAGCCGAACCTCTCTCTGTAACTTCAAGTATCAACCTTGTTTTGCCTATAACTTCTTCGTCCGAACTCGGAATGACCTCATTCTTTTTGCGTTCTTTTCATATTATCGTTCTCTTCAAGATGGTATTAATAACTCCTAGTTTTTAATGAGTTGACTTTGGTCTTTGGCCCTTCTCCATTGATAGGCTCCACTTCCTTGCTCATTTAAGCACTTTTTAGCTCCTTTTCGGATGATTCACCTGATATGACACATAAACTAGAAAATAATCATAATAACAAGTAATATTCAAGAATTATAGCTAAAACAAGTATGGAATTGACATTCTAAACATGTAAATTAAGCACTTATCACTTGTTTGCTTTGACAGTGACAATCCTAATAAGAAAGCTTCATATTCTGCCGAGTTGTTGGTACACTGGAAGTCCAGTTCGAACGAGTGTGAAAAGACTTCACCATCTGGAGATACTAGAACCATGCCTGCTCCTCCAGCATCATTGCTAGGTATATCCGACCCGTCGAAGTACAATAGCCATGTCTCTTTTTGATAACTGAAATTTCTGGAAACTCCCCGGGTACGTCTTCATGTATCATAATAACATCTTCCCCTGGAAAGGATGCTAGTAGGTCTGCAACTGCTTGGTCTTTGATCGCTTTAAGAGAGACACATGCTATGTCAAACACTGACATCTAGAGTAACTACTTTGCGGGTATTCCTATCAAAGTTGGCTTGGATAATAGAAACTTTATCGGATCAGCCTTAGAAACTAGTATAACCATGTTTGATAGAAAGTAGTACCTGAATTTCTGAATGGCATAAACTAGTGCTAGGCAGGCTTTTTCAGCTTTAGGGTATCTGAGTTCTGCATCCCTCAATGTATGGCTGAAATAATAGATCGTACGTTCGATTCCTCTATCATCTTTTTGAGCAAGGAGTGTCCCAATAACAACCTCACTAGATGCAGTGTAAAGGAACAATGGTCTCCCTTGCACATGGGATTTCATAACAGCAGGTGACAGTAATATCTGATGTATCTTCTAAAAAGCCTCTTGCTGAGTGGATGTCCAGATGAAGCTTGTTACTTTCTTTGATAACGGAGTAAATGAAGCGATGATTTGAGCTAGTCCGGGAATGAAACGTCGTATGTATTTTACCTTACCCATGAAGATCAGAAGTTTTTTCACCGTCCGCGATGGAGGCATCGTGGTGATGGATTGCGTCTTGACTGGATCGACTTTTATTCCTTCCTCGGTTACTTGGAACCCTAGGAACTTTCCAGAAGATACTCCAAAGGCGCATTTCAAAGGGTTCATTCTTAATTTGTAATCTCTGCATCGTTCAAATACTTTACGTATAACTTTGAAGTGCGATGCTCGGGTTCTTGATTTGAAGATATCATCATCGATGTAGTCCTCCACTTGTTTGTGCATCATGTCGTGGAAGATCATAGTCATGGCCCGTTGATAAGTGGCTCCTGCATTCTTTAAACCAAAGGGCATTACTGTGTAATAGAAATTTCCGATAGGAGTTCGGAATGCTGTCTTGCTGGCATCATGCTCATAGATCTTGATTTGGTTGTAGCCGTTGTATCCATCCATGAACGAGAACATCCCATGACCATTAGTTGCATCGAGGAGCATATCAATGTTGGGTAAAGGGAAATCATCTTTAGGACAACACTTGTTTAGATTTCTGAAATCTACACAGCATCTGATCTGACCATTCTTCTTTCTGACAGGAACCACGTTGGCTAGCCAGGTCGAATGTTGAATAGGTTTAATGAATACAACAGCCAATAATTTCTGGACTTCAACCTTGATCTGTTCTTCAATGTCATGTCGGAACTGCCTGGGCAGTTGTTTGACAGGCTTGGACCCAGCAGTGATATGAAGATGATGAGTGACCAATTTTTTATCTAGACCTGGCATTTCATCATATGTCCAGGAGAAGATATCTTGATATTCTTTCGGCAAGTTGACAAACTCCGCTCTTTCTTCTGATGACAGAGTTGAGATGATCAAGATGGGCCTAGGATCCTCGTCTATTTCGATATTGATCGTTTCGAGAATATCAGTTATGGAATCGGTGCCATCTTGCAATTGTCGCAGAGCATCCTGGAATTCTTCGCACGAATCTTTGAGATGGTAGCACCTTTCTGGGCGGGGATATCTTCCACTAGTCTCCCCTGCTGATTGCTAATCTTAGGGATAATACATGACTTTCCTTTATGCATCATGGCTGGTTCTGAATCTGCGTCCCCTCTTCACTGAGATTGATGGCTTTGAGGGTCCATCCTTCTTTGCTGGTGTTGAAGATGATGGATGATCAGTCTCTTCAATTGATGTCCAGCTAGGAAGTGGTGTTGTATATTTTGCTGGGTGGGTTAGGGATGCCTTCACGTGGTTCCAAATATTCAGCACCATAGACAGGAACATAAGGCGATTGTGAGGCTGCAATACGAACGACTTTTTTATTAAGTTGAACCTTCATACATTGATGATAAGTAGAAGGGACAACTTTGTTGTCATGAATCCATGTGCGTCCCAGGATCATGTGAAAATCAGGTTCTTTCTCGATCACGTGGAATTTGACTGTTGAGTAGATTGGCCTCACTCTCAGATCCAAATACGTATACCCATACGAGCTGGTCTTGTTTCCTTCAAAATCGGTCATCATAATCGGCTGACGAACAATCTTGTTTTGTTGGAATTTGGCTGCTCTTAGGGTTTTGAGAGGAAAAACATTGGCAGCAGTGCCTGTGTCGACAAGAGCTCATTTAAACTCAAAGTCGTTGATGAGTGCAGTCACGTACAGAGCCCGGTTGTGCCCTTCTTCCGTCATCCGGTCTTCTTCGGAGAAAGTAATGTTGTATATTGAGGAATCGCTCATTGTAGATACATGTATGACTTCTGATGATGATGATGATGATGGGACCAATGGTACCTCAGAAGAGACCGTGTTGAGCGTGGTGAATATACTAGACCGTTGATCTTTTGAGAAGTGTAGAAGTTCACAAAGGTCTTTGATCAAGCAGGTGGCCTCCTGGCATATAGACTTTTCACATGTGGTAAAACCATCGATATAAGGAGAGTCATCCATCGAGAAACTGGTTTTCCTTGCTGGAATCCCTAAGTCACGTGTACAGGCGCCACTCAGATCCGTTGTTATCCTGACAAGAAGATCAAGTATGTTATCTATTATCTCTTTGATCGGATCCATATTCCTAGTGTGGATTCCGTGAATTCGCGCCAACTCGACCAAGGTTGGACTTCTTCATTAACCGTGGGAGAAGGAGTGTCAGGAAGAGGAACATTGTTATTTAAAAGGTTTTGGTTGGGATCAGTTGAATCTGACCTAAGACCTACCATCTTGAATTTTCCACCGAGAGATTAATCTCCCACTGTGGTCGCCAATTTGTTTAAGGTTAAAAACTACTCACAGGTTTTCTGGTAAAAAAGTGGTGGAGGAGGCAAGTGCTCGTTGAAGCAGGTGCTCGAAGTTGCGAATAGACTAAACCTTTAAACAAATGTACTGCATGGGAGTACTTTGAGTTCGAGAGACTAATCTGTAAGACCCTGGCGTAAACCAAGATAATGGTCGTTCCATGTTCAATTCGGCCACAAGAGGAGAAGAAGGGTCGGTCTATAGGGAGGGAAGCTGAGATTGTGTGGATATGAATGGAGATTGATCGGTAGGTTATGTGATGTGTTGAACTGTTGTAAAGATGATTCTCTGTGTAGACGAGAAAAATCCTCTATATCTGATAACTTGACATTGATAAGTCTTAGTTGTTGTTGAAAAAGTGAGGGTCTAACAAACACACCCAATATTTCGTTCGGCAATCTGTATGGACAAACTCCAATATAATTCCAAAAGAATCAACTAGATAGTCAGACTCAATCAGGGAAAGATATCCAAGAGTTATATCTCTTTCACAAATCAACAGAATGAAATCCGTGAACTGATTGGTATGAGAATAACTTGGATGGTATAAAAAACCAATGTCCAAACGTCAATCAATTTCTATCCAAGAACCTAAGGTCGGATTTACCAATTGATTGAACTACGCACAACTTGTGATATTTCAATTATATAGAAAATATAATGTGGAAAAGAAATAACACAGACACCAGGATTTTTGTTAACGAGGAAACCGCAAACGCAGAAAACCCCGGGACCAAGTCCAGTTTTGAACACCACACTGTATTAATCCGCTACAGACACTAGCCTACTACAAGTTAACTTTAGAGTGGAATGTAGTTGAGCCCTAACCAAGTCTCACACCGATTAAGGTACAGTCGTGTTCCTTACGTCTCTGAATCCCAGCAGGACTCTACGCACTTGATTCCCTTAGCTGATCTCACCCATAACTAAGAGTTTCTACGACCCAAAGTCGAAAACTTATAAATAGATCTGTCTCCCACAGATAAGTCTATTTTGATAGATAAATCTGTCTCCCACAGAAGTACTTATGAAGTTTTTGTTCCGTATTTTGATAAATCAAGGTGAACATGAACCAATTGATAATCCGGTCTTATATTCCCGAAGAACAACCTAGAAATATCAATCACCTCACAACAACTTAATTATATGGTCGTAGAAGAAGTTATTGTGGAATCACAAAGAATGAGACGAAGAGATTTGTGATTACTTTTTATATCTTACCTATCGGAGATAAATCTCGAGCAAATCTTAGAGAAGATAGTACTCAATACCTTATTATTAGCATATCTTACTCAAAGGGATTTTTATGAGTAAGATGTCAAACCTTGTGATTAATTAAAATGAATATTGTTCATGGTTAATCCTCTTTTTTCTTCTAATTTTTGGAGGAAACCCTTTTTGACGTGAAAAAGTATCATAAAACTTACTATCATCAAAGTATGAGACTAAGTTTGAATCCTTACAAGAAGAAGTTTGTTTGGAGGATTTTGAAAGCCTGTTGATAAGATCCTTGTATCATTCAATTATCAGATTTAGGTTGTCCTTCATATATCCATTGTCGTTTTCACCTTCTGGTACCTTTTTCACATTTTGAACATCATCCCCTACCTTAGTTTGAGGAGGACCTTTCTGAAATCTCCTTGACTTATTTGTGTTAACGCTACTATTATAAGTTCGAACGTTAGACGAGCATATTTAACTGACTTTCCTGGAAGGATTCACAGGGTGAGTACTAAAACCAATTGGTTTAGACATCCGAATGTCAGTTACACCTTTGAGTATTAAATCTAAGGTGTGTTGAAGTCGACCAAAATAGTTGGCATTCAACCTCAATTTGCACTTCCGTTGAACCCGTCCTTTTGAATCACAAAAGAGACATACTTTCTGATCACGGGAGTGATCAAAGTGAGTAGGATTAACGCCATTAGAAGATTTCTTCATTCTGTGAGATGTGGTGATTCCTTAATTAGTGGAAGTTACAAGAACATCTTTAGCAATCGGAAGGGTTTGCAATTTAGCTTCTGAAACTGGTTTCATCATAGAAACATGATTACATGTAGTCACATTTGCTAACATCATAGTTGAATCAGAAGCAATTGGTATAGTGGACTCCACGGAATATCCTTTACATTGAATAGAAAGATTACTCAACAGACGTTCGATTTCCAAGGCATCCTCCTTGAGTTTAGCCTCAAGTAAGGTTCGGGATGAACAAAATAAGGCATTTTCCTTATGAAGAATCCTTAATTGGGAATCAGGATCCTTTACCATACCAATAATCATATTGACTTTGTGTTTCAGCCTATCGATTTCAACTGCCTGAATTCTAACAAGCTTTAGAATCGCTGAACTTTCTTTGGTTGCTTCCCTTTCTACTTCAGAGTCAGGCTCGTCAGTAAGATAATCAAGGTAACACTTATCAATACTTTTCTGTTTGATGGGAACAGAATGTTTATCTATATGTGACATCGACAAGTCTTTCTCTTTAATAGATTACATAGAAACTGAACTTTTATTTCTGGTGATGCGTTTGTCAGAGATAGCACTGCTGTCCATAGAGTCAGATTGCTACAAACACAGACTTATGAGGTCTTAGCGTGTTTGCCTTCTCTGATACAAATTGAAAAAGCGGGGGTCTAACAACCACACCCAATATTTTGTTCGGCAATCTGTATGGACAAACTCCAACATAATTCCAAGAGAATCAACTAGACAGCCAGACTCAATCAGGGAAAGATATCTAAGAGTTATATCACTTTCTAAAATCAATCAGCAAATCAATAGAATGGAATCTGTGAACTGATTGGTATGAAAATAACTTGGACGATATCAAAAACCAATGTCCAGGCATCAATTAATTTTTATCCAACAACCTAAGGTCGGATTTACCAATTGATTGAACTACGCACAACCTGTGATATTTTAGTTGTATTGAAAAAATATAATGCGGAAAAGAAATAGCACAGACACCAGAAGTTTTATTAACGAGGAAACCGCAGATGAAGAAAAGCCCCAGGACCTAGTCCAGTTTTGAACACCTCACTGTATTAAGCCGCTACGGACACTAGCCTACTACAAGTTAACTTCGGACTGGAATGTAGTTGATCCCTAACCAAGTATCACACCGATTAAGATACAGTCGCGTTCCTTACGTCTCTGAATCCCAGCAGGCTTCTACGCACTTGATTCCCTTAGCTGATCTCACCCACAACTAAGAGTTGCTACGACCCAAAGTCGAAGACTTATAAACAGATCTGTCTCCCACAAATAAGTCTATTTTGATAGATAAATTCGTCTTTCACAGAAGTACCTATGAAGTTTTTGTTCCGTGTTTTGATAAATCAAGGTGAACATGAACCAATTGATAATCGGGTCTTATATTCCCTAAAAATAGCCTAGAAATATCAATCACCTCACAATAACTTAACTATATGGTAGTAGAAGAAGTTATTGTGGAATCACAAAGAATGAGACGAGGAGCTTTGTGATTACTTTTTATATCTTACCGATCGGAGATAAATCTCGAGCAAATCTTAGAGAATATAGTACTCAATACTATAGAACAAGTAAGATCAGAACATGCAACTACTGAGAAAATAGTTGGGTCTGGCTTCACGAATCCCAAATGAAGTCTTCAATTCGTTAACCTATAATGGTTTTGGAAAAACCTAGGTTAAAGGAGAGTCGACTCTAGTCGCAACTAGGACACAAGAAAGTGTCGGGATTAGGTTTTTCAGTTGCTAGAGTTCTCCATTATATAGTCTTTCAAATCAGGGTTTGCTTTCAATCAAAGCTAAGATAGCTTAGTAACAAAGCATTCAATATTCACCGTTAGATGAAAACCTGATTTAAGATTCAAGGTAAGTTTGCTTAAAACCAAAGCAATATCTCTCTACCGTTAGATGGTCTTAGCTTATTACACATAAATGAAATATACCTTCATTTAAATATGGGTAACCGTACCTAAACGTGTATATTGAGTTGGCTCAACAATAGTTAACCAAAGTTAGCCATATGAACAGTTTTGCCTTGACCACATTCATCTAACACTTCTAGATCAAATATGATGATCAATCAATAATGAAAGATAATCAAATGAATCTAATTGTGTTACTAATAGAGTTGTTCAATTGTTCACTATCTCATAGAAATATATATGAACCAATTGAAATAAAATTAAATTGATTTGTAATCGTACAAAGTAGTTATACCGAAATCAATTCATGAACATTAATCCATGGTTTGCAAATATTGCATTCCTTAATTTATTAATGTATTTGTTCATGAGTATGAGAATCATACTTAACCGATTTTAGAACTTAACTAACTAAGTTTGCAAACTGGTACGCAAACTAGAGTATCCATACTTGGTCTTGTCCATCCGTTTGCAAACGGGTACGCAAACATCCATCCTGGACCTAACTCAGGTAGAAACGTTCGCATACTGGTATGCAAACTTGGTTCCCGGACTTTAACAGTTAAAACCGTTCGCATACTGGTATGCAAACAAGGTTTCCGAACCTGAATAATACCAAAACAGTTTGCATACTGGTATGCATACTATGTTATTTCCAGACAAAGGTTAATTGTTCTAAACTCCCATTTCAATCATTGAAACATCCTTAGAAGACGACAATGGCTGTCTCACACATACCATTAACTTATAAGTAATTTCAAGTGATAGAATGATCAATATGAAACTTTTCGAGTCGACATCAAATGATTGTCTCACAAAAATCATGTAAGATGTTACAAGGAAATTTTCACAGGATCATCTTTTGACTTATTATTTAGTTTCCAACAAATAAAAAATTTCAACTAAACTCGTCAAGAATAATGATGAACGTAGCTAAAGCAAAAAGCTTTCAACACATATTTCAAAAAATAGATAAGTGAGTTAAACTCAGCTCGAAACATCAAATGTGTTTAATATAAAAGTCTATATAGTTATACGACTTAGTCTCATTAGGAGATAGAATAGAATAGACTTCTGAGTGATAGATAAGTTTTAGTCTCCACATACCTTTTGTTGATGAAGTTCCTCCAAGCTCTCCTCAGTAGATCTTCGTCTTTAATCGATGAACGCCGTGAAGTCTGTAGCTGAACTACACATTTTATCCTAATCCGAGACATAGCTATAAGTAGACTAGAAATCAAGACTTATAGTTTTGATCACTTCAACCTTAAAAACAAGCTTGAGATAGCAACACTTGCGAATTCGACCGAACAATGCTCTAACGGTTGTTAGTTATCAGGTCATAGGTTTAGAAACCTATTTATAACAGCACATAAATCTCATGTAAATGGTGACAATTGAAGGTAGTGGAAGATTGGGGAAGTGAGAGATCGTTTTGAAACCACTTCCACGTTGCATGGATGACTTGGTTGATCGACATCCACTTTTCATTTTCTCTTTTAACTGCCAGCATGACTTACCACAACTCTCATCATGGATGTACCTCACATCGCACGTGTTGTAGGCTGCCAGACCAAAACCCTTGTGATATCCCCCCATGTGACGTAAATTGATATCTCATGTGTGAGTGGTCAATCTTTGACCTAAGACTATGAGTCTTATGAACTGAACTGACGAAATTCAATATTATGATGGATGAAGCATGGAGTGTTGAAACAGCAACATGCTTTGTAGATCATGAATGTTGGATTAGGTCACTGACTATGTCATATCATTATGCTAGTTGAAGCAGTAATGGTAGTCGAATGACTTAGTGATGGCTTTATGAGATTGTTGGATCAATCATAAACCATTATGTTGGTTCACAGAACACTTGTGAAAATAATCATCACTGAATGATCATTGAATGTCTTTCTCGATCCATGTGTCATGAGTCAATCAAATGACGAGGAGAGATTATAATATTAAAATAATGGTTAACAGACGAACCAAATATTGGTTAATGAACCAATAAACTACTGATAGATGGATCAATATTAAATTCTCAAATATTAATAGCTGAATCAGCATGAGAAATACTACCACCCGATTGATGGCTGAATCAATATGAGGAATATTGCTCTGAGCGATTAAATATTGATAGTTGAATCAATAATGCAATAAATGAACCTTGTTGGCCGTGACTCATTTCTAGCTGAAGCAATTAGGGTATTGCCAGATGGAGCATTGATGATTAAAGCAAGTATTGCTAGTCAGAGCAAATATTGCTAGATCCATGAATACGTGGTAGCAAGACCAAATAAAATATTAATTAAAAATATTGACCGAATATCATTTAATTAATTAATTAAAATATTGATTGGTGAATCAATGTTTAAATATTGGTGTTTGAACATGTTCGTAATTATACTAGACAGAGCATTCAGTTCAAAACCCTAATTATGATCAATGGATGATTAATGGATGGTCGACTGAGAGTCAACAGAGAGGGAGCGCCTCTACCAGTGATAGACCGACCATGTAGTATTTTGGATGCTAGACTGAGAATTTACCAAACTCATTTGCAGAGCAGTTGGTGAAAAGATGATTAATTGATGTTTAATCATTATTAAATTGTGCTTGACTGAGCAATAAGTAGTAGAACCTAGTCATGGAGAGAAGAGGGACCGACCAAAGGGTGTGAAACTGGCCCTTGGTGGTCGTGGGACCATCTGATGGTGAGTGGATCATCATTCCCAGTTGCGGGAAGGAGTTTGAACCAAATATGGACTTCTGATGATTAATTAGGTCAAAAATCATCAAAAGAAGTGGGACCGGCTTCTGCAAGCCAAAGGACCGACCATGACCAGTCATGATGGTGTGCCTGTGTCGCCATGCTGTTTGCGGACCAATCCTGAGAATTTTGATATTTTCTGATGGTCCATTGAGCATTATTTCATCCTTGTATGAAGAATTTGAGTTTAACTTAAACTCTTAATAGTGATGGAAGGATCACTCTTTAAAATATTAAAATAATATTATTTTAATATTTCTCATGATGGTAGAAAAACAAGTCATGATGTTGCGGGACCACTTGTTTTGTTAGCCACATGGTTCATGGAAAAATATGGAAGTTCCATGAGTTTTGATCAAAAGAGGAATCCTTGAAAGAGGAAACACTAAAATAAGAATTTTAATAATAAAATATTAGGGAAAAGGGGAAAGGGACCGACCAAACCAGCAGCATGCCTAGCCGACCGATCGGTGGGCCCATCCACATGGTTTCCTTTTCCTTTTTTTTACATTCAATGGAACAATATTTTATTATTATTTATATATCTTCCTTTTACTTCTTTGATCAGGCATTCATTCCTAGTTCTTCCATGGATGCTCCTTTGAGCATTATTACTAAATACACCTGTGCCTCTTGCTCGGGGCTTAATCAGGGTGTCTCAAATACCCGAAAAGTAAATATCTATTACTTTCCATGGAATTCGACCGAGAAAAGCCATGGATCCTGAGTAGGTGAATATTTAGGGTTTAATTGATGTATGATTTCTAGGAATTCAATCTGATGAATACTGCGACTAGATTTAATTAATTCGTTGCTCTATACTAGCATGCAACATGTCTATGATCATTTAGATATGTTGTCATCAGCATCATACATTGTTCTGGGTTAATTCAGACACCAGAGATGAATTCCGAATTCAAATAAAATGTGTTGAGTCTTTCAGCTTTAATCATGAAATACATAGAATATTAAAAGTTCTGCCTCAAAAACTCTAATATTGCTATCATACATTATTACCGCCATGGTATTACCAAACTGCGATTCACTTTGTGAATATACAAATTTCTTATGATTTCGATACCGATCAGAGATACATAATTTTCCTATGTGATTTTACAAATATGACCCTCGTCAAAAATCCACCATCAATATAGTTGTTTTCAATTTCCATAACTACCTCCAGGTTCTACGATCAATTTCCATAACTACTAATCTGTCTTCAGCATTCCTTGGGATTCTCATCTCCAGAACTTTAGAAGCAACAGTAGGCTGAAAAGATCCCTCACTTCATTCTCTTTCCATTTTTTGTTGTTACCATATATCAAATTTGAAACAAATATGTTGTCTTGTCTTGAAATAGAAGTATTGATGACATTGGAGGATCATCTATCCCTACCACCCATTTATCCTCCTGAATCTTAATGTTTGTCTTATTTCCTAACTGTCAGAAACTAAACTCTTTTTAGAACTCTACAACTTCAACAAATTGTTCCAAGACCAAGTGGCATTCTTCCTTTAACATGAAGAACAAAGTTATTGGGATAAATATCTTGCTTTCAAAATTGCTGCCCATAACTGACTGTCGTTGATACATAATATCCATGCATGTTAACAAGCATAGCTTGGTTGATGCAACTCAAATTTCCGAACCGTAAGCCAACACAGTCTTTACTTTTACAAACCTTTTTCCAGAAAATGGTATAAACTCCTTTGTCATTCTTCTTATTCCACCAGAATTGTCTTTGAGTCTTATTAAGAGTATCAAGAATATTTTTTAGAATTTTGAAAGTATCCTTCTGATGGACTACCATAGCATTGAGTACTATCTTCACAAGGGTGATATGCCCACTTGGTTGATAAACTTCCCTTGCTCTTCTTTTTTTCCACCATTCCAGAAAAGAAGTAGTTTTCCTTCTATCCATGAATAATGGAATGCCTAGGTATCTTTCGTATGTGCTTATTCCCTGAACTCTTAATCTTATGGATATAATTCTGCAATATCTTGGGTGAATATTTTTGGAGAAGTACTTTGTAATTCATTTGTTCTATGGAGCTAGAACTAAACTCTTCGATTATCTCAAGAAGATTGTTTACATTATGAATATTTGCCTTGGTGAAAAGCAAACAGTCACTTGCGAACAACAAATGAGTAACTTGGGGGGAACCTTTTGTAATTTTCTCACCTCGAACTTCTTGTGAAATTCAACATCGGCTAGAGATCTAGTAAAGACTTCCATAGTTAGGAGAACGAGATAAGATGGAAATAGGTCACCTTGTCTCGATCCCCTAGTTAGTTTGAAGGGAGAGCAAGAAGTACTATTAATTCAATTTGATGTTGATTTCAGTAGTACTCAAACATTACTCAACCATAGAAAACCAAATTTCATTAAATCACATTTTTTGCATAATTTTCGTCAAGAAAATCCAATTCACTCTACTGAACGCCTTTCTCATGTCCAATTTTAAAGCCAACTATTCTTCTGACTCTTTTTCATTTTCATACAACGTATAAATTTCTGAGCAAGAAAACATTATCTGAAATTTTTCTCCCTAAGACATATGTCTCCTACATTGGAGATATAATTCTGTCCATATATACTTTCAAACTTGCAGCTTTTTTTTTTTGAAATTATATTATATGTCGTGTTGCATATGGTAATAAACCGTCTGATGGTTATTGGGCAAGATTCACCTTTGTATGAGAGACAAATTTGCCATTTGTCTCAACAATTTTCCAATAGAAAAGAATCTTTGCACCATTCCAATCACGTCTTTGCCAACAATAATCCACTGAAAAGAATCCGGGTGAAAATCATCCGACCTTTTGTCTTTCCACGACTTCATGGATTTTAAAAAGGTGAAACTTTCGACTTCATCTAGGATATTAGTGAATAAAATATTGTCTTCAGGAGTAATACTTTCAGGAATAAGATTAAGAAGTCTTTCTTAGCCTGTGGATTGGTAGTAATACTGACTTTCATAAAATGTTGATTAATAAGAGTCTCCATCTCAATTCTACCTGCACACCAACTACCCTTAGAATATTTCAAAGACTCAATTTTATTTATGTACCTTCTGTAATTTTCCATGATGCGAAAATATTTGGTGTTGTTGTCCACCTCGATCATATGCTCTTCTCTAGTTTTCAGCATCCAAAACTGATTTTCTCTAACCTGTCATTCCTCAATATGTCGCTCGATTTATTGCACTTCAGAAGTATTACTTCTATTATTGTTATTACCCTGAAGTTGAGTCATCTGAGTCATATGTTGCTTGAGATCACTTATTTTGTCTTGTGTTCCCAAAATAAGACATATTGCTTAAGGACAAATTCTTCCAGTATTGTTCCAGGCAGCAATAATTTGGTCCTTGCAAGTCTTATCTCGCAGCAAACATCTGAAAAAATTCCATGAATTTCAATGACCAGCGGCTTCAAAAGTAAGATATAATGTATCGGACAATGACCCGATCCCATTTGAGTTAAGTGGAAGATATGCAAATTTGGGAACTGTATAAGAGATTCCGTGTTGACTAATGCTTTCTTTAACCTTGATTTAATTCTTCTATTTTTGTGTTTGTTGCTTGTCCAAGTGAAAAGGTAACCACGAAACCCCAAATCACTCATACCCACACCATCAATAAGTTGTACCAAATTAGCGGAAGTACAGGAAGGGGCACTATTAGAATTTTTATCCTCTAAGTTTTAAGCTTATATTTAAATCACCTAATACAACCCAAGGTGGATTACGATTACCACGACCGAATTCATGTATAAAAATTCATTGAGAAGTTCTCAAATTGGGTAAGGGGTATCATACATGCATGTAAGAAGTCATTCTGGTTTGGACGGATCACTAGTTATAAGAGAGTGAATCATGTTACTATTATCGGAAATTTTTCAATATTGAACTCATATTTCTAAAGTAAAACAAGACCACCAGCTCCACCAATTGGGGGAACAAAAAAAGTGTTTGAGAAATTTAAAGGCCTGACAGATTTTATTAGAATTGATTATTGTTTCTGACCAAAAAAATAAATAAAAAATGTCAGGACTATGTCTAAAGTTTAAATCTCTAATATGATTCCTAGTAATAGAGTTTGCAAAACATGGCAAAGGTAAAAAGGTCAAAGTTCGGGGTGCAAAATTCAACATCATATAAGATGAATGTATTTGTCGTAACTATGTTTATTTTACCCAAGATTGTATCAATGGTGCTCAGCAACATGGTAAGACCATGTGGGAAAACATATTTTTTATATATCAAGAGCAAACCATGAATATCAATGATCGTGATGCGAGTGGGTTGGCAAGAGCTTCATTACGATCAATAAGGAAGTCGCCTTTTATGTTGTTTTGATATTGCAAGCCAAGAGAGGCCAGGAGAGTGGTCTTGTGGATGGATATGTTGAAAGAAAGGTTCGTACAGAATGGCAACGCAAAAATGACAAAAAAATTATAATTCAAAAGTTGTTATCATATTTTGAAGGTTTTAAACAAATATAATCCAGACATGTTAGCAGCTAATCAACAAGTACCTGAAAGGTCACCATATAATTCTTATCCCTCAACACCAAATTCTTCACCATAACTCATGACAAACCAAAATTCCAACTTAGTTCCCAATGATGGTAAGAGAAAATACTAGGGAGAAACGACGCAAGACTGGCTAGAAAATTAGCTCAAGAAGGAGGAAACTCTGATGGATTTAACATGGTGGAGTTTATGGAACATCATAAGACCGTCGAGAAGCAAAGAGCGGTTGACAGGAAATTTTAAAACATGAGACTAAAAAAGTCGCCTTTCTCAAGAAAAATTTGTGAATGACTATGACAAGCATCACATTCTTCAAGCTGGCACTTCATTTATGAACCCCCAGCAAAAACATGTGTGGCAAATCGAATTTGACAGGCTTCAAGCATATATTAAACAATAAGATGGATTTAATAACAACCAAGATGGTGATGGTGATGATGATGAGGATGAGGATGATGCGTTCGATGTAGTAGTACCTCTAGATAATTGATGTATTATTATTTTTTTAATTTTAAATGTTCTTGCATTCTACTTAATATTAATATTAATTTGAAATGAAATGAAATGTTGCTTAATTTGAAATGTTGTTGCATTCTACTTAATTAGTTTTACTCATTAACTTAATATTGAACGAACAAACTACAAACAAATTAACAATTAAATGTTTAAACTACTACATAAAATAATTACGCTCACCGGATCATCCATACTCTGCCCAAAGATTCACTCTCAGATTTTCTCTTAAACTGTCATACAGATTCTGGTTCTGAATGTAATTAGTCATTTTCCCATAGTTTCTTGCAGGAATGCCTCTTTGTGGTTGAATCTCAGACCTCAGATCTTCATCTTCATAGTTAGTCCACTCCTTATCATATCGGGTTTCCTGAATTACCATATTATGTAGAATTATGAAAGTGAACATAGTATTGTACATTTCACAAGGACTTAAACCACTATATGGCCCACAAATGATAGCGAATTTTCTCTTCAAATTCCAAAAGCCTGTTCCACATCCTTTCTCAACGTTATTTGGTGTTCGTTAAAATGACGGTATGAATTACTCAACGCGTGGGCAGGGGACTGACGGTAACATTGAACCAAGGTTGACCATTTTGGATAGATGCCATTCGGAAGATAATACCCATGAGTGTATTGATGATCGTTTATTATGAAACGGACTTCAGGACAAATCTCGTACTTTAGATCTTCAAACAGAGGCGACTTGTGCAAAACATTCATACTCCCTCCGTCCCGCTATTAATTGACCTAGTAGTACAATTTAGAAATGATTTATCTCCCAAACTATACCACGGATATTCGTAAATTTATATCATTGAAAAGCATTTTAAAATACCTACGTAACGAATATAAACATAAGTATCAAATGATATAAAATCAACTATTAATGGGACAAAATCTAAAAATAAATAGGTCAATTAATAGTGGGACGGAGGAAGTATCATTTTATGAACCCGAAAGACCAAAAAAAGCGTGTCATATCCAACAATCATAAGAGTAGCAACTTCAAGGATGACGGTCGGTATCGGGTAATGACCCTTTTATTGATCGACCCAATAAACAGGGCATCCCTTCCATACCAATGCATACAGTCAAGACTACCTAGCATTGCTGGAAATCCCCTATCCTCATTCTCCCTTAATAATTGTCTAACATCTTCCTCGATTAGTTTTCATAAATATGTAGGACCAAAATGATTAATTATTACTTCGCAAAACAATGAAAGATAAGTGAGTGAAGTTGTTTTTCCCATATGAAGGTACTCATCTTTCGCATTCGCTAGTTTTCCATAACCTAGAATCCATATAGCCGAAGTAAATTTTTGTTCAGGACTATGACCCCTTATATTTAGTGCATCAAACTGATAATTAAATTTAGGTTCTACTCGACAAAGCCCATCAATAATCTTTTTCACCAAGTGTCGAAGCATGCGGAATCAACATTGGAAATCTTGATCAGAGTACACACAATTGGGAAGAAAATAATTAAGCATTAGCTTTTGGTGGTAAAATTTCCTCCCACGATATGTATATCTTCTTGAAAATACTTCTTTTGGCTCTGTTGCTCTAGGTATTTGGCCCGACTGTACGAGTATCAGAGTGTTGGTTAGTTGTTTATCTTCAGCTTCCTCATCATCAAGTTGTTGCAACCTCCGTTGATGCATTTCTCTCTTCATTTGATCTCACCATTGATGATTATGAAATTTAAAATTGAGAATACAGATAAAGATATTAGTAAAATATATGTATAAGTAGGTGCGAGTAATTTGAAGAAATACAAGGGTGTATATTTAGGAACTAGGCAAGGGGAAATAGTCATTAAAAAATAGTCGTTGATTGATATAGTGTCCAACGAGCGATGGAGACAACGACACCATTGATATTCATAATATCGCCATCGCTGTAATTAATAACTGTCGATAGTAACTCTAACACTTAGTTGTTTTCCCATAGTGGCGCAACTGATTTGCCATGCCACCTGGTATGTCAAACAAGTTTTTTCTAACTTGTGCATAGGAACATGCCTTAAAGGAGTCTGCATAAAAATGAACCAGAAGAGTGATAATTCTATAGTTACCTATAGTTACCAGAAGAGTGATAATTCCATAGTTACCTAGCTAAATAAGCAAGGATTACTAATACTAAACGAGCTGATATTTGGCTAAACCCTCTAACGTTTAGCCAACGAGCTGATATTACTAATAAGCAGCTAGCAATATGATTACAGCACCAGGCCTAGAGATGAGGCCCATCTTCTTTGGTCCGCTTGTTCTCCTAACGTTTACTAATCTCCCAAAGTTCTGTGTAACCACCTTTGGAATGGAAATCTTCTGAATCATATGACTTGCTCGACATTAAATCGGTAAAAAAACATAACAAAATTATAGAGGAGAAATGGAGAATAATCTTGTAGGATCAAGCAAGAGAGAGGAGAGCACAACGCGGAAGCACAAAAAGAACTACATTGATAATCAATTTGGTGTACAATTCTCATGGATCAACAGCCTATTTATATTGTTCACAAACTTGACGACCACTCAAAGCACTTTCCTAACAAAGATTAAACTCTAAACAAAGACGCTTTCTTAACATAAACCAAACTCTAAAATAGAACTCTCTAGAACCAAAACACCTTGTTTCTCAAGTAAACTCGCTATCCAAAACCAAACTAAACCATATCTTGGTTTAACTTCCAACATCCTCCCTTAAACCAAGATATCCTTAACAACTTTTCTCTATGTCACTACTGCAATGATCCATCTAACTTGATTTTCTGTTATTTCCCGGTATCATTTAAGGCTCTAACATCTTTGCTTTTCGTCATTATTGCCATAATCCATCTAACCTGATCTTCTGATATTTTCCGGCATCATGGGCATCCTTTCTCCACAACTCATGGGATTTTAACCCACTATTGTTGTCTTCTATAACTCATGGGATTTTCACCCATTATTGTTGTCTTCATTTCTCAAATTCCAAATGGAATTTCTTCTCTTCTCTAAACCACAACTCATAGGTATTATAACCTCATCTTGTTGTCTTCTCACACATCACCCTTGGTGATTGTTTCTCTTACTTCAAAACCTTGTTGTTGTTTCTTCTTCTCTTCACATTCTCTCACAATCTTTCTCTTGTTATGCTTCTGCCACAAGCTATAACCTTTCTTTACAAAGTCTGCCATACTTTGTAGGATTTCCAAGTTTCTGCCACACACTTTTCAACCACACCTTTGTTTCAACATGTTTGAGCTTAAACTCCTACCATCCTCCCTTAAGCTCAAACATAATCAAACTATTTTATTTTATTTTATTTTTTGCAAAACACACAAACATAACCAATACCTTTTTTCACACATTCTGCCAATCATTCTCAGCTTCTTTGATCTCTTCCATCATAACTTCTAATGCAACTAAGCTTGTATTATCCATCATTCAAAGAGAATTCCGTAACCCTCTTCTACTCCTCAACTTCTTATATTAATCGACGTAAGCACGTCCTTGTCTTTTCTCATCTTCTATTCCTCTTCTTCCATTGATCAACGTCAACATACAACACTATTAGAATTACTAATAGTGGCAGTAGCACGTTCTTGTCTTTTCTCATCTTCAAAGATACCACCAACAAACCCTTACTCCTTGATACTCAATTATAGCTAACCAAATTTCATGATCCTACCGTAATTCCGTCATCATTATCCAATCAGCAATCTCAATTCAAAAACTGCAGCACCAACTGCAACTCAGCTAACAAATCAATCTTCTTCTTTCGCTTAACAACAATCATCAAACATTCGCTTCGTACTGCTATCATACCATAACAACAGTCACAAACTTCTTTTCACGTTCTTCTTCATCGCAGCGGAAAACTTCAACCAAGTCGTACCCAAACTTCCTTCTTTATCTTAACTACTAGAGAAACTCTATCCAATCTCTGACGCTCTTTCCTAATCCAGGTAATTAACATCAATCGTCGACCAACAACTCAAATTCTATCACGAAGCTCGTCATTCTTCCCTGTAGCTTTTAACCCTTTTTTTTTAACAAGCACATCATCTCTATTTCAACGTCAATGGCAACAGCAAACCATCATATCTTCCCTGCTCAACGTCGCAACACTTTCACCAAGCATCATTAGCTCCATATGTTTCTCCCGACTTCCATAAATCATCACCAGGAACAACAAAAAATTCCAAATATTGTCACCTTCCAAAAACAAACCCTATCTCTGTTATTGTTATTGGAACAAAAGTTTCCAAAATATTGTTCCCTTCAAAAAATCGTCCAGTTTCCTAATACTGCACACCTTCCAAATATTGTATAGTTTCCTAATACTGTCACCTTCCAAATACCAATCAATCTTTAGCATGTTCTTCTCGACCACAATTCAAAGGTTCCACCTCCCGACCTTTCAACACAGAACACATCTTTAGCAACCTTGGATCCATCATGGACCCATACAGTCACCACAAATCAACAACTTTTTTAAATCATGCGATCTTCTCTTGATCTCGTCCTTTTCTTTTTTTTCAAACCAAACTCTCGAACCCTGGAGAATACATACACCTATACAGCAACACGACTTGACAGGCCTTCAAACAATTCTTTCTTCTTCTTCTTTTAACTCATCAGAACTTTGCACAACTACTTCTCCTTTAATGAAAAAACAATTCTCTAACTCTTTCTCCTCTCCTCTCTCCCTCTCACCTTGCTCTGATACCAAATGTAGGATCGAGCAAGAGAGAGGAGAGCACAACGCGGAAGCACAAAAAGAACTACATTGATAATCGATTTGGTGTACAATTCTCATGGCTCAACAGCCTATTTATATTGTTCACAGACTTGACGACCACTCAAAGCACTTTCCTAACAAAGATTAAACTCTAAACAAAGACGCTTTCCTAACATAAACCAAACTCTAAAATAGAACTCTCTAGAACCAAAACACCTTGTTTCTCAAGTAAACTCGATATCCAAAACCAAACTAAACCATATCTTGGTTTAACTTCCAACGAAAGATAGCTCTAAGTTGCAGTATTAGCAAACTCGGAAACGAAATCAGGGCAGGTGCTACAACTAAACTCTTGCACTAAGGTACTTGTTTTATCATTAACCACTATGACATTTCCATCACCATCTACATCTATAATGACTGAATCGCCCTCTTTAATCTCTCCCCCAAGAATCTTCTCCGCCAAGTTATCCTCCAAAAGCTTGGTAACCGCTCTCCTCAACGGCCTCGCCCCATAGCTCGGGTCATATCCTTCATCAACCACTCTGTCTCTAAACTTGTCAGTAACCCGAACCTCTATATCCTTTCTCCGCAGTCTTTCAAACACCTCCTTGAGCATCATATCAGCAATCTCCTTGACTTCCAACTTCGTCAGCTGCCTGAAAACGATCATCTCGTCTAATCTATTCAAGAATTCTGGTTTGAAATAATGTTTCAGCTCGTCTTGGACGAGACTCTTGATCCTTTCATAGCTGCTGTCTTTCTCATCGTCATAGTCTAGATCGAAAAAACCCATTCTCCTGCCTCCCTTCTCAATCACACTGCTTCCAACGTTAGAAGTCATTATGATAAGTGTGTTCTTGAAATCCACGGTTCTACCTTTGCTGTCAGTTAATCGTCCGTCTTCAAGAATTTGAAGCATTATGTTGAAGACATCAGAGTGAGCCTTCTCTATCTCATCAAAAAGGACGACTGTGTAAGGTCTGCGCCGGACAGCTTCTGTCAGTTGACCACCCTCTTTGTACCCGACGTAACCCGGTGGGGATCCGATCAGCTTGGAGACAGTATGCTTCTCCATGAACTCACTCATATCAAGACGAATCATAGCTTTTTCAGATCCAAAATAATAAGAAGCCACCGTTTTTGCCAGTTCTGACTTCCCAACACCAGTAGGTCCAGAGAATATGAAACTGGCAATCGGACGATCAGGGTTTTTAAGTCCGGCACGCGCACGGCGGAGTGCGCGACTTATAGCTTTAACAGCTTCGTCTTGCCCGATCACCCTTTTGTGGAGTGTGTCTTCCATTTTAAGGAGCCTATCCGATTCGTCGATCGAGACTTTGTCGACTGGGATCCCAGTCCAAGAAGCAACAATCTGCTGAATATCAACTTCAATTACAACACCAGGGCCAGTACCACCACCTGACACACTCTCTGCCTTGCTATTTGTGATCTGGACCCTCAAGTCATTCTCTCTGTCTCTTAGCTCGCCAGCCTTTCCATATTCCTGGCCACGGAATGCCTCATTTCTCTCTTTTATTATTTGCCTGAGCTCTTTCTCAAGCTCTCTGGCTTCATCGGGAAGCTGCGCATTACGAAGTTGAACTCGAGAACCAGCTTGATCGATCAAGTCAATCGCTTTGTCAGGGAGGAAGCGGTCACTGATGTACTGGTATGACAAGCGTGCAGCAGCTTCTAAAGCCTCATCTGTATAACGAACATTGTGATGCGTTTCATATCTTTCTCGGAGACCTTTCAGAATATGGATGGCCTCATCAACGGTGGGTTCTGGCACTTTTACCGGCTGAAATCGTCTTTCTAAAGCTGGGTCCTTCTCAATATAATTTCTATATTCATCTAGTGTAGTTGCACCAATACACTGCAGTTCACCTCTTGCAAGTGCTGGTTTCAAAATATTTGCTGCTGCACTATTTAAAGTATGTATTTCATCTACAAACAAAATAATATCACCCATTTGTTTGATCTCTTCCATTAATTTCTTTAATCGTTGTTCAAACTCTCCAATAAATTTTATATTAGCTATAAGGAGACCCATACTCAAGGTGATAACCTTCTTTCCCTGGATCGTTTTTGGCACATGACCACTGGAGATTCGCTGTGCAAGCCCTTCAGCAATTGCAGTTTTACCCACACCAGGTTCTCCAATCAAGCAAGGGTTATTCTTCATACGTCTGCTCAAAATTTCAGTTACACGCTCTATCTGTGCCGCCCTTCCAATAACAGGATCTAATTTTCCCTCCTCGGCAAGTTTTGTTAAATCGGTTCCGTACTCCTTGAGTGTAGGCGTCCTACTTTCTCCAACCATTCGGAATACCTGTTTGCGGATGTTGTCTGCGTCTACCCGAAGATTTTCAAGTACTCGAGCAGCTCCGCCGTCACCCACGTGAAGTAAACCCAGCAACAAATGCTCGGTGCCGATATAATTATGTCCGAGTTGCTGTGCCTCTACAGAAGAATGTTCCAAAACACGCTTTGCATGAGGAGTAAATATGTAGAAATTCCCACCAGGACCTCTCCCAATGAGCTTTTCCACTTCGGTACGAGCATCCGTTAGCTTGATTCCCATAGATTTCAAAACCTTTGCAGCAATGCCAGTACTTTCACCTATAAGCCCTAACAATATCTGCTCAGTACCAAGATGGTTATGACCCAACCTTCGCACTTCGTCTTGTGCTACCATGATAACTGTAATTGCCTTATCTGTGTAGCTCTCAATCATATAAGCAGCTTTAGCAGCAACACACGGCCTACCCCTTCCACGCGGAGGTGCAGCTATAGATTTCGCCACCCTGAAGTGAACATCACGGCTAGGAAATGCCAGCATATCTTTAGCAGTACTGCTTCCAAGTCCATTAAAACCTCTTGTTGGGAAAGATGACACTGAGGCTCTTAGCCCTCGCATTCGAACATGATTATTACGTATGATTTTAACAGTGCTTCTGTTGGCTACTGCATAGCCTCTTTGATTACTGGCATGACTTGTGCCGAATACATAAGCAGGGATATTCGTCCGTGGAAGAGGAGCTGCAGCCATTGTTTTTATTGATTGTATGAGCTAAAATTCTATAAGAAACAATGTATTTATAAAGAACGTAGAGTTCTACGCAAATAAGAAAACTAGTCCTAAAGAAATACTGAAAACATAAACTAAATCCTAATTGGTATTGGTATCCGGTATCCCTACAATGGAGCATACAGCTAAGAAGGAGCGAGCCCGCGGTAGTGAGGTTCATTCTGCAGTACTGCATGCATGAAATAATTCAGAATAGAGTCATATCCAAGTTTGGTGCCTACAGAGTTGTCAGTGACAGTGTATTTTTCAATGCCAGACATGGACATTTCTAGAAGTTAGGAGATGCATATTTTAGAGTCAAATATATTCCAATAACATTTAGGATTATCACTCCTCACGACATGAAGGTATTCCAGGATAAAGATTATGTTAGTAAATCTTATCTAAATTGATAATCATGTAAAATCATGCATGATTAAATGATAACTCATGTTATCTTGGTGGAAAGCAACTGTAAAATATCTCTCATGCAGTGCATTACACCCTTTGTGGGGTTACTTGTAACATGCCCTTGCCAAGCTACTTGGTGAAGTCGTTAAAGTAGGGGTGATGGGCCACAGTCATGGGCATAAAATTTCCGTGTGTAATTTCTATCCAAAGTTTCAAAATGCTATACAGAAACTGATTGTGACATTGTGATGAGACATTGCAGAAAAATCCTGAGTGGGATCTAATGGTGCTTGGATAATCTTTCTAGTATTAGAAAATGTGCTGGAAACTTTTAGCATTAGGATATGTGCTAGGGAAAATAGGTCTCCTAAATTTTTTCGGGATAAATTTTGGAATTTCTCTTGAGACTCCAAGCATTTTCGTTTATGTTTTCTTTAAGATGACATGTTTAATTTAAAACAGGTTTATTATTTTTCGTGCATATATGTTATTATTTGCTAGAAAATATTTGTTTTTTTATTTGTCGAAAACGAACTCATAATCTTATATTGGCCTGATTCCTAGAAATATTAAAAACGTTACGTAGTATTGATATTATCTGATAGTTTGTTTAGTAGTTCTTTTTGCAGCTAAATAAATAGGCAGTGCCAATGTGGAAGGACAACGATGATTAAAAATAGTATGATAATCTCCAGAAATTCACCCCAAAATTGTGTGTCAAGTGTCAACCAACCAATTCAACGGTTTTTTTCGCTCTCAGCTCTGTCAAATTTTTTTTATGGTTAACAAAGTACACTTTCCTCTGTAGTTAATTCATTCTTAGCATGATGGAATGATTGAGAGGTACGGGATAAGATTCAGATCGGTCGCAGTGAGATACTAAAACCTTATGGTTTTAGTGCCATTAATTAGTGTTTCTTAATACATGGGGATGAAACTTTTGCCAAATTTCTTTTGGTTCTTTTTACTTTCTTTCTATTCTTTAATTTATCTATGTTGTTTGTTTTTTGATTCCGTGTCTTACTTGCTTAGGATTTATAGTTCCAAATGTCTGTATGATTTTATTAGTCTTAAAACTCTATATGGTTTTGATTTTCATTTCGGGACCCTTATCCTTAATATGTAGATTTTCACAGTCCTTTTATATCTTGTAAAATCCTTATATGTTCAGCTTATCTTATTGTTTATTCTTTTTGTTTTCTTTATCTTCAATCTCCTTTCTTTTTCATTTCAATTTTCTTTCTTTGGATTGGAATGATGATCTTTGTTCTCTCTGTAAAATTATCATAAGTTTCGTGCCATGGTTTATTCTTTTGTGTTCTTAAATCATTGATGCTTTTGATTGGTTTAAAATGTTAGTTAAATCTATCTTAATTTGCTTTAGAGTTAAGAACCGCTACAAATTGTCCCTTTTTTTGATTAGTATCTCTATCTTAGAACTGTTTTAGCTTCCCAAAAAATCTTTGAGTAAATGCAAAATAATCCCAATTAGAAAACAATAATAAACCACCAATTTAAAAACAAACTTAGGGAAGTTCGTGAAACTTCAAAATCTAACATTAGCTTTATAGATAAATCGCCTGAAAGAAAATTTAACATAAAAAATTATAAGATTTTATATCTCTTGTATCTTCTCCCCTTTTGGGTCTTAGTTAACCCCATTCTGATCATGCTTCCCATGTTTTTGAAGATACTGAGACTCATTGAGTTGTGCATAGGTGAGATTTATCATGGAAGGTATTTTTTTCTTGGGAATGGTTATCTAAACTGGACCCGAATTTTCCAACTTAACTCGAATCCGCTCTGGCGTCAAGATTGCAAAATGCCAAAAAATTACCTTGTTTAGGAAGTAAAAAGTCTTCATTCCACATATAAGACAGATATAGTACTGAATCCAGTATAGCTGCTTGTCCCGGCAACGCATAACTCTAGTTGCTGGAAACTTAGCATCCTTAGGAACAGTCTTATGATCCCAAACCATACCTTGGTCAACAGAAGCCATCGAACTTGGAACTTAGCTTGTTTCTGTCAAGTTCTTTAACTTGATTCCTTTTTCTGCCAAGTTTTGTAACAGTGTGAAGTGAGCTAGTATTACCCACCACCTAAGATTTTAAGCACGAAGCTATATCGAGTAATATCTAATAATTCTCTTGTCCCTCAGCTTTCTGCATTTCTAGTTTTATGTCTCTTGATTTTTTATAGTCTTCTTGATTTGTAGAGCCAATTTTTTTTTTTTGCACTCATTGCATCTTTTATCGTTTTATTCCCCTTAAATTTCTTCTTGTTTATATCTATTTACAATGCACGATATACGGTACCGTCTTTTCAGTTACCTAATCATATCCTTTCCATTAACAAAGATTTGGTGTTCATCGTTTAATTGTCTTTTTCATGGAAGTCTTTATAGTTGTCTCCGGTTATGGGAGCCTCTAACACTTGTTGACTAATAGTAAATCAATGAGAAAGCTAAAACTAATTCATTAAATCAAAACTCGAGGACCAGTCACCTTAGGTCAACCGAATCTTTTATAATTCTTTTTGTTTTCTTTCTTTTATCCCAAAACCTAGTATTGCCACCTTTATGTCAGTCTCTTTTAAACTGATTTTTATGACCTCGTACCTCTTGTTAGCATTCTTTCACCCTTAACCTATGTATTCTATGTTTCTTGCTCATTGGAGCTTTGTCTTTCTTAAGTAAAAATATCTTCGAGGTTTAGCTAGTTATAAAAAAAATTAGTGTAGTTCAAATTTGATGCACAAAAGTTTAGGCATCAGTGTTTATCTTTATATATTGGATACCTTCTTTTAGATTCTATAAGCTCCCTTTTTCTTCACCTTAGATAACCACCTTTTGAACCCATCTCTCATGTTTTTCTCAGTCTAAGATATTTTTATCATCTTCATATTGTTGTGGGCATTACGGTTAGACCAGATAAGCTTTATCAACATCTTAGTGGCTTATCTCTTGCTCAGAGATTTGCAAACCATAGTTTTGTTGGTCTCCTACCAACACCACCAAAATTTATAATGGATATCAGCATGACGAAAAATAGTATCTTAGCTAAAAAAATCCTTACAGAACTGTAAAAACCATGGAAGCCCAGAGGAGCATTACTGTATTTCTAGGGATATCATACCCGTTTTCACATCAGAGAGGTGAACCCTAATATGTTCATAATTTCCTTTCAATCTTTGGAAAATTTATTTTGGGTAACTTTTAACGGTCCTTGGCTTCCATTTGGAAATGTCTTAGCAGTAACCAAATCTCATCCTGGCATGAATATTTCCACGTACTTAGTCAAGGAAATACCCATTTAGGCTAACATCTTGAACTCTAAACATGAGCGTAGATCGTAGGAAATGTCAGGGGTGATACCAAGTAAACTATGCCAAGTTAGTAGAGTTTACGTTGGAGGAAACGTTTCCTCTTCGGATTTATTCCCTGGGATTCTGGTATGGGTTAATATTAAAGAACCTCTCATTGACAAGCTTTTGGGTAAGGTGGGTAAATATCCGGTCACATAGATGTTCTTTAACTATCTAAATCTTCCTTTTAAGTTCTGTTATTATTGTCTGCGTTTTGGTCACAAAAAAGATTATTGTGGTATAATCTAAAACCGCGTATTAGAGGATATATATGACATATATGTTGATTCTCCTTACCAAGGATATGATCTTTTCCTCTTAAATGGTACTCATGTTCATATTATGGTTTCTTCTATTCAAATGAGAGAATATCAACAGATTTGTTTTCTATGGAACATCAGAGAAGATTAGCACCGGTAAAGATTATTATGGTATAATCTAAAACCGTGTATCATAGGATATATATGACATATATGTTGATTCTCCTTACCACGGATATGATCTTTTCCTCTTAAATGGTACTCATGTTCATATATGGAATCCTAAAGATAATGTTGACTATCGCGGGAACTCAAAATTTGTTGATTCTTTTATGGCTATTCCGGGTGTTCATGAGGCTTATCAATCTTTCTTTGAAGCCGATTCTCATTTTGAAAACTCTGACTCATCTGAAAATATAGTGAATCGCTTCTTTATGATTCAATCTTCTGACTTGGATGTTGAAATGCCCTTTGTGGTGGACTCCGTTCTGGGGAAAAGAACCTTTCCATTGAATATATATCTCGGAGAACTGTAACTCATACCCTACTGAGTTGCCTGAACCAATCTCTTATAGTTCCACTGATCTTAGCCGAGTCAATGAGCAAAACATGATTAATTACTTGGACTCATTTCCTACTACCAGTTTACTTAACAATATACCTATCCCAAATTTAGTTAGAACCATTATAGTCTCACCCATTGTTGGAATAAGATTTTCTTATTCACCTTATAAAAATGTTACGAATTCATTTGAATCCCCAAATTCAGTTTCCTGTTCTTCTGCTTTCTTTATTCCCCATTGTCTCCTAGATCTTCTCCTAAGTCGGGATTTAAAATATTTTTATTTGTTTCTCCCGTCGCGATTTATAAACCTGTTATTCGTATTTCGATTTCTGTTTTTTCGGTTTCCCCTTATATTGGCAACTCGTATTCCATCCTGTCTGACAAAGCAAATGTTCTTAATATTATACCTTAGCTTCTTATTTAGTCATACTGGCATTTAGATTTATGGCCATTATACTTTACTTAATTTGACTTTTCAATCCTTAACTAAATATTTTTTTAGGGTTTGGGTTTTATTCTGAAATTAAATTCAAAAAATTCTGATAATTGATTTTATAGTATCTTTCGTGAGAATTTGTTTTTCTCATTCACTTTGCTCTCTAGAATTTGTGTCTTAAGATGAAACTTTTAGCATGAAATGTTCAAGGATGTGGTTCCTTTTACCCTAAACTACCTTAAACAACTGATTCAAACCAAAAATTCTCTTCTTATCTGAGACTAAGTCTCAAAGACCCTTGTTTAAATCTCTAGTATCCTCGTATCATAATTACCATATAGTTTATCCAATAGGATTGGCGGGAGGTTTAGTTATTGCCTAGTTAAAAGGTTCTTTAATATAATACAATGGAAAAATATCATCGTTAAAACTAATTTTGATTCTAAAAAATGGTCTCCTACTTGTTTATATGGAAGTCCCTGTCTAGCTTATAAGAATATAGTCTGGGATTTCTTAAAAGAAATAAGCAAACAGGTTAACAATAGGAGAATCCCTTGCATAGTGATAAGCGATTTTAATATGCTTTTTTGATCAATATGAATAGTAGGGGGCTTACTCTTAACAAAAATGATAGTGAGTACTATCATGGAATTCTAGAAAGGGCTGGAATTCATGATTTAGGCTTCTTATGTTACGAATTTACTTGGAACAACCATATATAGAAAAAGGCATTCGATCGGAACATCCAAGAGAGACTTGACAGACCAGTGCAAAATGCTGAGTGGAACTTGCAATTTCCTAATGCTACTCTTACTCATCTAGTAGTTATAGAATCTGACCATTGTCTTATAATTCTCTCTCTTGATAAATGAAACTTGGAAAAAAGAGGCATCTTGTGTACAAAAAATTAAAAAATCTTGGAATACTCTGAAGACCCTTTAACTGCTTTAGTCACTAATCTGAAAGTTCTAGCGGTAAATTTACTAGATTTGAAGAAAACATATTTGTTCTAACTGCTAATAAAAACATGATGGTACCAAAATACACCACCAACTTTTTCTTAGGCACCCTGTATTGACTAAACCTAAATAAAATTCCGAGAGTTACAACTTAATGAATCTCAATCATGAATAATATTCATAGTTATATCTCTTTCTCTCACAATCATAAAGTTTACATAAGCAAATCCGTGAACTTGATTATATGTGAGAGTACTTAGACGATTATCCAACAAACAAGGATGGATATATCTACTTTGATTAATTTACGTATAACCTGTGATATTTCAATTATAAAGATAAACAATATAATGCGGAAAAAAAAATAACACAGACACCAGAAAAAAAATTAACGAGGAAACCGCAAATGCAGAAAAACCTCGAGATCTAGTCAAGATTTGAACACCAAACTGTATTAAGCCGCTACAGACACTAGACTACTATCAAAACTTCGGACTGGAATGTAATTGAGACCGAATTAAACCTTCACAACAATTCAGTTAATTCGCGCTCCTTACACCTCTTGAATCCCAACAGAACTCCGCGCAATTGATTCCCTTAGCTGGCGTCCTTTATAGCCTAAGAGTTGCTTCAACTCAATTTAAGAATTTAAATCAATCTGCCTCCCATAAATAAGCCTATATGTGATTTCTGTTCTGATCAAAGATAAAGGTGAGGTATGAAATCGATTGTAATAGACGAAGTCTAGAAAACCTCAAAATCTTGTCTTATAACTTCTAAAGAGAAGCCTAGATTATTATTCACCTCACAAGTATAAACTTGTGGAATCACAAAGTCTAAGACGCAGAAACTTTGTGATTTATATCTATCTTGTTTGTTGGAGCAAGCTCAACAATCAATACAAGATCAGGATACACGAACTATCAAGATAAAGATAGTTGGACCTGGCTCTGTCTTCACGAATCCCTAGGTGAAATCTTTTTAGTCGCTAAACCCTTGAAGGGTTTGAAGGAGAGAACGGCTCTAGTTTACAACTAGGACACACAAGAATAGTTTCAGGGATTCAAAGATCCAAGTTGTTTGAGGTTCTCCTTATATAGACTTTCAAGGTCAAGGTTGCTTTGGATTTAAGCTAAGGTAACTTTGGAATCAAGCAATCAATAATCACTGTTAGATGAAAAACTTGACTTTGAAATTTAACATAATAGAATATACACTCTGGTTAGGATGGACTATAACCGAACCGTGTACAATGACTTGTTTATGAAAGGTTAGCCGAAACTAGCCAATCGAACTATAAACTTAACTATTTTCATATAACACTTTAATACTTTTAATCTTGAGTCACACTTGTGATCAATCATGTCTAGATAGTGTTTTAGAGAGTTGTCCAAACGTCGATCATCTCGTAGAAATAATTCTGATGCATCTGAAACTATTGGACGGGGTAAGTACGTGTACCTGGAACGTGTACTGTACTTGTTCGTGAATTTATTTTTTTTCATACTACGTGTACCGGGTATGTGTACTCTTAAGACAAAAACGGGTTTAGGAACTCACAGATATTTTATGCTTTGCATACTGGGTATGCGTACCTTTTCGGTTTTGAAACCAACAGATCTTTTCCGGTTTGCATACCAAGTATGCGTACCTTTCCTGGTTCACGAGTCAACAGACTTTTTGTGGTATGGATACCGTGTATGCGTACCAAAAAGTCGATGCCGAACTATAGCTACGCCGATACGTGTACTGGGAACATGTATTGCGGCTCCATACTTATAACAGTTCTCCCAGTATGTGAACTGGTATGCATATTGTCCTGTATCCAGATTAATAGTAGTTCAATATCTCTCTAATAATCAATTCGAAACATTCTCGAATAACATCAATGACATATATCACTGTTCCAGGCTGTTTTCAGATGATTAAATCTTAAATCATAATTTAGGTCATAAACAATAAATTGTTATTAACCAAATTCATCAAGTATGAACAAATGTTCTTAAGCTTAGTTAGTCATATTTTGAGAACGATAAT
Source organism: Papaver atlanticum (assembly GCA_023531105.1). Classification (NCBI taxonomy): domain Eukaryota; kingdom Viridiplantae; phylum Streptophyta; class Magnoliopsida; order Ranunculales; family Papaveraceae; genus Papaver; species Papaver atlanticum. Next base: position 2,258,796 of record JAJJMB010012638.1, read on the forward strand.
CAAGATAAACTTGACTCAAAATTTCTATTATGCATGTACTGTCTAATTTAGTCATACGACAATGTCTCACAGATAGAAAGTTGAAAACTTGAATAGGTGGTTCAGTCTTCACTTATCTTTTGTTGAAGAAGTTCTCCAGAGCTTTGGTTGATCTTTGCATTCAAATGGTAGAACGCAGTGATATCCGATTCTCAACTACACACTTCTATCCTAATCCGAGACTTGACTAAATGTATACTAGAATTCAAAATACAGTTTTGATCAGCTAAATTTGAAAAACAAGCTTGAGATAGCAACACTTGTGAGTTCGACCGAGCAATGCTCTAACAGCTAGAAAAATAGCTAAAATGACAAATAGAGAGAATCAAAGTCTAATAGAACAACAGATTACCAACAGAAAATACTCCAGGAAAGATAATGAAATTGGAATCTCTTACGATATCCAAAAAGTTATAGCTAAACAGCAGTCTAGAGATAATACCATTGAGTTGGGGAAAGAAATACTAAATACTTTCACACGGTTACTCTTAGACAACGTAAATGGAATAATATAGAATGTGTTTTAAATAATCAGAACATTGTCACTAGAAACAAAACTGAGATCCGCAATACTCTAACTGATTGTTTTCAAACTCTCTTTACTGAAGGCTCGGTAGATACTTCTCTCTATGACTCTAGCATTTCTGATATATAAGTTTAATATGTTAGCCATTCCTTCCAAAGAAGAAATCATCTTAGTTCTAAGGAAAATGAAACTCAATAAATTCCCTGGACCTGATGGTTTCCCAGTTAGTTTCTTCAAGAATAATTGGTAAACAGTAAGAACTCTAGTCACTCTCACAATTAATCCAGAACTTCTTTATGACAAAACTAATGAACTCTTTTCTAATTCCCAAAATTAAGCAACATAAAAATCCTAGTCAATTTTGACCAACAGGTTTATGTAAAAATCTTAACAAATATAATAAAGTCTTTATTAGACAAAATAATATTAGCTTTTCTTTCTTCTAGATAATTTCTGATAAAATCATTGTAACCCATGAAATAATACACTCTTAAAAAAAAAAAAAAAAAAGGCAAGAACATAAGAACTAGAGATTAAGATTGATATCCAAAGCCTTTAGTTGGAAATTCTTCTATCTGCTTTTAAAACTTTTGGTTTTAATAAGGAAGTTTGTCAATTTACAGAGCAATATATATCAACAACTTTTATTTTTTATACTGAATGGAGTCTCAAGCAATGCCTTCAACCCTTCTAAAGGCTTGCGAAAAGACGACCCTTTTCCCCTTATCTCCTCATCATTTGCATGAAGATTTTCTCAAGACTTCTATTCTCGCAAGAAAATAAAAAACTTCTATACGTTGTAAAGATTACACCAAAAGGTGAACCCATTTCTCATTAGTTCTTTACGGATGACTGTCTTATATTTGTAAAGGCGGATCTTGTAGAATGCAGAAACTTATCAAGAACAATAGAAATGTTTAGTAAAGCTTCAGTACAATTAATAAAATTTGAAAAAATATGGAGCTTCTTTGGTAAAAAGAAGTTCAACCTAAACACCAGAGAGAATGATGTCAGAACTTCTAAAAATAAAGCATACCAATCTTAAAGACCCCTTAGGGGCACCCCTTTTTATGGACAGGTCAAAAATGAAAACTTTGGAGTAACAGGAAAGAAATGGAAAATAAATCTCAGGGTTGGAAAAGTAAAGTGCTTCCGCAAACAAGTAAAATGGTGTTAAATAAAGTAGTTCTAGCTAGTATTACTTTTTTCCATATGGGATATTTTGTAATCCCTAAAAAAAATTACTAATAAAATCAATGTAATTCAAAAGGGATTTTTGGTGGGGAAAAGATATTGATGTTAAAGGCTTTTATCCAAAAACTTAGTCAAACCTTTGTAAGCCTATGCACAAAGGGGGTTTAGCATTTAGAGATGCACATAAATTCAATCTTGCTATGTTATCAAAGGTAGCTTGGAGACTGATTCAGGAATCAGACTCTCTGTGGTCCAAAACTATGGGTTCTATATATTTCAAATCAAAATCCCATTTGAGGGTAAAACCCTCCTAACAAAAGTTCTTGGATATGAAAATTTATTTGTCAAGAAATGGAACTAATCAACCAACATAGCATATGGAAAGTTATAATAGTCTTAGAATTAATATTTGGGTGACAACTAGGTACTAGGCCTTAGTGAAAATTTATCTTCTTATCGTCATTCTTCCAACAAATCTCTAACACTTGTGGAAGATCTAATAGATGTTATCACTAAGGGCAACTCCTATGGTATGGAGGTAAAAACATCCATAACTTAAGGAATATCCACATATATGTGGACTTTTGGTAATTAGTGGAGTCAAAACCCACTATGGGAAAAATCCAAAAAACTAATCCATCCGATCCTTTGTAGTTCGGATTTGGGGGGGATAATAACCACAAAAAATTCATCCTACTATCCCATGAATAGATGAGACGAAATTGAATGTAATTTCAAATATTTGAATTAACAACGCTTGTGATTGTTGCAAATTCAACAGAAACCGTTGCAAAAGCTTAGGAGTGTACATAATTACATTCTTCATAAAATGTGGAACTCCTGTCTGGTCTTGGAGTGGACGGATGGAAAAGGAAAATTTATTACATCCGGTCATTAAGTGACCGGGTGGGAGAAAAAAAATTAAAAAAAATACATCCGAACACTTAATGTCCGGATGATGTATCCGGTCAGCCAATGACCGGATGGACTACTCCATAAGGACCTCCTCAAACTTGTGGAGTACCATGTGGACTTCACAAACATATGGATGATAAATTTATCCATAGTGGGTCCATAATATATGGACCATCACAAAGATATGGATGATTTTCTTTTCCATAGGAGTTGCCCTAAAAAGTGAAACTCTTCTCTTTTATATAGTACTTGTTTGTTTTTAGACAATTCAAATTCACTAAAAGGGGATAAACTTAGATGGACCTTGAGTAAATCAGTTTAATCTTCAAAAATCTAGCGTCTACTTCAGCCCACGAATTCATCCGAAACATGGGAAGATTATAGCAAAAAAAATAAAAGTCCCGCTGATGACCAAAAACGATAGATACCTGGGTACCTCGCTCTTCTTTGATAAGAATCGAAAAGCCAATTTTGAACCTCTACTATAACGATATTATTCTACTTTACAAGGTTGGAAATCAAAACAGTTATCTCAAGTGGGTAGCTAGGACTGTCTTGATAAAATCTATCCTTCAATCTTACCCAACCTATCAAATGCAAGTTCTTGCTCTGCCAAAAGAAACACTTGATCAACTCGACCGGATTCAGAGAAATTTATGGTGGAAAAAATATGGGCAAAAAATAAAAGGAGGATTTATAAAAGCTTGAAAAAGTATATGCAGGCCAATTTCCCAAGGTGGTTTAGGAATTAAAAAAACCCATCATTTCAATATAGCTCTTCTCACTAAACTTGCCAGTAGATTGGTAACTGAACAAGACCAATTATGGGTAAAACTCCTAAAATCAAAATATTTCCCAAACTCGCACCCTCTAGAAGATTCCAGAACCTCGAATCTGTCTTGGATTTGGACCAGCATACAAAAAGGTTTAGAGATAATAAAAAGAAATTTTGTTTGGCAAGTCAAAAACGGAGCTTCGGTTAAAAAAATTGGGAAGACAGATGGATTCCTAACGCGGATATAGTCCATAAAGTCCCCAACTCTCAAGATCGGACACCAACAAGAGTTCAAGATCTAATAACGGATCAAAATAGGTGGGATCAAGAAAAGCTAAACCAATTCTTTTATCCATAGGATAGGGGAAAAAATTCAAGCTATAAATCCAAGGAAGCAAGAGCAAGACATCATTAGATGGAAGCATCATCACTCAGGAAAATTCACGGCCAAGAATATTTATAACTTTCTAGCCAATCAGGATCAAGACAATAATGACAGCCTAGATTTCCCATGGAATAAGATTTGGAGAATTCAAGCAATTCCAAGAATAAGACTTTTCATCTGGAAACTATCACAAAAAGTACTTCCAACATCTGCTAGACTAGGTGCTCATAATCCATATATCGACTCGATTTGCCAGTTATGTAACAATCAAGCGCAAGAAACGGAACTTCATCTCTTCTGCGAGTGTTCGTTTGCAAGAGCAGTTTGGTTTGGTCTCTCCCTCAATAATATAATCTCAAGTTACAATTCTAGCACAATTATTTCCTGGATTAAATGGTGGTTTACGGAAACTAACTTGAGCCATCTTCAGGTAAAAATTTCCACCATACTCTGGTTCATATGGAAATATAGATGCTCGGTAGTATTTTAGAAAATAAACCCAGACCCAATCAATTTAATAGGGCAAATCAATAGTTTCTTACAATCCTCCCCGTCAAATACCCTTCAAAGTGATATGAAAACTCAAAAGAAAATCTCAACCAATTACTCTTGGTCAAATCTAAAATCAGATTGGATAATTTTCATTGATGCTTCCTTTAAGAAAGAGGATTTGTTGATGGGATATGCTTTCATTCTATATTCAGAAGATGAAGAGACCTTCATGCACCTATCTGCGGGTTCGAAGTGGGCTACGTCAGCTTTCCACGCAGAAGCAAAATCTTTATTAAAGGCAGTTACGTGGTTAAAAGAAAATATTTTATCAAGCGTTTTCATAGTAACTGACTGCAAAGTGTTGGCAGACAATATAAACAAGGTAAGCACAGATTCTTCGTGGACAGCGGAAAACACCTTGCAAGAAATAAGGATAATCTTGGGCGGTCTACCTCAAGCTAAAGTGAAATATATTAAGAGGAAGAATAACTCAGCAGCGGACCACATTGCCAAGGAGGCGAGGATTAAAAAGCTACAGCACATGTCAGATAACCTGCACCAAAAAGTTCATAAATCTAGCATAGATTCTAATGTTTTTGATAAAAATGATCTTGTAAATCTTTTGTACTATATTTGCTAGTTAATATATGATCTTTTCCCATCAAAAAAAAAAGTTAAATCTATGTATGATAAGCTAAATGAAATAGGTACTGACATAGTAAGCTTATCTCTTCCTGAATCTTTCTTGAAATCATCATGGAAACTCGGTATATACTCATAGAATTAAAATGTTTTCTGGAAATGTTTACAGAATGCATTATCAACTAACTCTAAACTATATGGTTGCAAAATACATAAATACATCTTGTACCATGTGTGGGGAGGAAATAGAAACTACGAAACATTTGTTGTTTCACTGCACTTATGCTAAAGCTGTCTGGGAGTTAGGACCAAACTCAATTAATTTACAACTTCATTCTTCTTTCAAAATAATAGATAAGTGTAAGGATTGGTTTCAAAACCCTAACTAGGATATTTCTATAGAATTAATTTTAGCTAAATGTGGTTTATATGGAAATAAAGATGCAATAGAGTTTTTCAAGAAAATCAAAATCCTCCTCTCAATTGTTACTTGAAATTCAGAGACATTATTGATCTCAAAAAACAACTCAAATAAAGGATCCCCTCTCAACTGTTTCTTTTACCATCTAGTCCTGCACTAATTCTAAGATACCATGCAGGCAGTTGTGAAGGAGGAAGAGGCAGAAATTGTAGGCGTGCTTCAAGCAGCAAATTAGGTTAAGGAGAAAAGCATCAAGGATTTCAATATTAAAGGTGACTGTGAAAGCTTATTCGACTATCTCAATAGGAAGCATTCAGAAGTTTCTTGGCGTAGCAAAACTCCGATTGGAAGAAGCGGATAAAGTAGCAAGGACTTGTCAAAACCTTTTAGGTTTCTATGCAGTTGCAAATTTTTTAGCCAAATTTGCAAAAAAAAAAAAATCGGATTGGGATGATGATTCCCCCCTCATGTATTCATCACAAACTCTCGGTAGATAAATCTGACATCATGAGGGTCTTTATCCATTCCTCCATCTTAGATAGTTCTACTAGTGTTGTAATTCAGACCCGTCCTGAGTCGTAGCTTTTTCTTTTATGAAATTTTATTCACAAGAATAACTTAAGAAATAGAGGTGTCAAACCAACTTTGGAATGAAATTCTGATCCAAAAACAAAACAACTCAAGAACGAAATCTTCTAAATCATATTACTTAAGCAAAACATAGCACTTGATTCCTTCACCAATGTGAAAATGTTGTGCATGTTCTCTGCAGTTTGCAGTGTAAGCCCCTCCCAAAAAAACAAGAAATTGACACTTGTTGAGTCATTTTAATAAGTATATTTCTCTGTATGTCTCTTGCACCACCTCTTGTGAACATAAATGAGTAGGAGAAGACTTTTCTATTTAGATAATCAATCATGTTAAGGTCTAATGTAACATGACCCATGTGGGTTTTGATTGATAAAAGAAAAATAGGCGCATTACCAAGAAACAAATAGCAAAAAATTAATTCATCCAAAACTAAACACTACTAAATTCGATGAATTTTGAGTACTACAAAAATAGTCCAGCAACACTGCATGATGCAAATAATTAACAATAATAATTTGCTACAAAAAAAATCATTAATTTTGAAGCTTATACTCCTAAATTCTCCCCCACCCATTATTGTTTCTCTGATTATGTTTGTTTATCTGACACAAACTATAATTATAGGTTGCCATCAAGAATACATTAATTGAAGTCTAATTATGCAGACGTGATAATCACCTAATATAATTATGCAGCTACGAAGCGGCTGCTTGCAGTAAACCGTCAAATATGAGAGTTGGTCTCCGAACCGCAAAGACTAAGCAGGAAGCTAATCTAATCCCACTGGTCACAGCCTCATATTCAGCAAACAATTTAGGCTTAATCTAGTAAAAAAGTGCATTTAAGAGTCTGAAACAATCCATCATTAACTATGTACTTCTTAATTAGCCAACATTAACCATCATTCCAAGCAAATGCTCATCGGAATCTTAATTAGACAACAAAGACGAAATCTCCATCTTTGTTGTCTCCGGCGACGAACTCTTCATCGGAATCTTCACCATCAACTTATCCGGCGACGAAATCTTCATCGGTGGTCTTTTTGATGACGGAAGCTTCATCACTATTTACAAGAAATTTGAGCAAATCACTCCTACTTTAGGAGCATTTCTTTATAAAGAAGAAAAACAAACTAAATGGTTGGAATTTAATTCCGAAAAAAACCATTCTTCTTCCGATTTAATCGGATCTTATTCATACTTGTATTTGTCTTACTCCGGTAATCCTTCTCTTTCTCTTGTCGGATTTCTCGGTATTGTACTCTTACGATACGGTATGTTCTTGTTACTTTGTATTCTCTTATTTTCGATCTTAAACTCATTGTAACCTTGAAATCCCATTAATGAAAAGGTTCCTTGTTTATTCAAAAACAAAAAAAAAAAATTTCCAAGCAAACGCGGGAACTAGCACATGCGAAATACTGACAAGTTACATACTAATTCCTAAGCACTTTTAAGAGACAGACAAGGCTGCATATGTGTCACTAGACATAAATCGTCTTAATCAACTCGAAATAGTAAATTCTACTCTATTACCTCTTCAAAACAAAGTGGCCAAAGTAACTGTATAAGACAGGGTACCTGCACAAGCTATATGTATACAAATAACCTCATTGTTGAGTAAATAATATATGGATGCACTAGCTATGGACCGGGGTGGAAGATGCCTGATAGAATGTCTAAAGCACATTGCATGCAGTTTCAGCAAAGTTTCCAGGTCCATGAAAATTGATAACAAAAACAGCATTACACTACACAACTGCAAAACTGATCAAAAGTGTTTTCTTTATATGTTCAAGAAACGACCCTAAATGTATGATAACTTAAAGATTCATGAGCAAGCCAGCGCAAAAGTTCAGGTGAGTCATGAGCAAATATGAATATGAGTTCAAAATAAGAACGCCGATAGCATCTCACAAAAGAGAAAGAAGAAATGTTAATGAGGGGGGTTAAATCCATCTTTTGCATTTCCATTTTTCTGTTTAATCGTTGTCAAGTATACAACAAACCACCACCATCACCACCTTAACTACAATCAAGTACAACATCAAGACGTAATAACAGTAAATACCCATGTTCAAGATAAGTTGAGAAAACAGAAAGGAAGACTGTGTACTAAACCCTCCCAGTTTCTGAAACTGTTTTTTTTTTTAACCAAGGAAATTTAACGATTCTCCATAAACCCACATAAACAGCTGCAAAAAGGAGAATCATAGGCAAGGAAATTCACAAACTAGTGGGAAAATGAAATAGTAGTCAGCAACATAACTTTCGGCTGAGATTAAAGATTACTAAAGCGATAAATTATGTGGCACCTTTATGAAAGTGTTGCTTGTGAATTCCTCCTCCTGCCAGCAAAAAAGAAATTCTTCTTAACATCTCCAAGCTGATGCCGATACCAGCTCCCTCCTCTGCCAACAAAGCACAAGCGAAGCCTGCCGTTTCTCTACATGAAACCCTCTTCCTTGTAGCCTTTTCAATAAACACTCAGCTTGGGTCTCCGTGAAATTACTGAAAGTTACAGGAGAAAATCCAGCTGAAGCAAAAAGAGTCCTCCAAGGTGGCAATTTTTCATGACAAAGGTGACGTTGGAAGACTGTGCTTTCAATTCTTGGCTGAACCAAGAACCTCTCAATCTTGTTAATAGTTTCGGAATTCGTATTTGTGGCGTCAAGTGAATCAAACAAGATCGAATTAGCCTGAAGAGCTTGCAGAAAATGATGAGAAAATGGTAAATCACTTCTGTCACAGCCTCTATCAACAGAGACAACAATCTTGGGTGAAAGCTGTTTCACAAGGCGAAGTAGTGCAGGAATGGAAGATGGGTTAATGCATGAAGACCCAACTGGTAGATTCACGGCTACAGTTTCTTTTTCTGACACATGGATTGGAAGAGACCAAGAAGACGGGTCTAGTGTATCTAAATCCACGATGTCAATCTCAAACGAGATACCCAAATCATTAGCAAAATGGGTCAAGTGTTCTTTAGTAAGAGCAAGTTCAAGTTTGTGATGATCATTTGATGAAAAAGAAGCAAAAGCTGAGATTTTGAGAGAAGGTGCACCTCCCATTTTCACTGCAATTTCCTGCATAAAGGAAGCCCACTGTCCACCAATACCAATATCAAAATCGATAATGTGAATATGATCAAATCCATCAAGGGATTCAAGGAGAGCTTGGTTGAGAGTGAAATTAGAGAACTGCAAAAGTGGAGAAATCTCTGAGAAAGACTTGTAAGCACCTATCTTCATAACCACATCAATAGGTGAGAAATTCTTGAGTGGAGGAGAATTAGGTGCACTAAGCAGTTGCAGGAGAGCCTCCTTGAAATAGAAAGCCGCTCTATATAGAGGCTTTCCAATTGGGTGGGAGAGCTGGTGATTGAGCCGCGCCAATATCCCTTGCGCGAGTACAGAGTTTCCGGATTCGACCAACTCAGCTGCCTTAAAGAGTTGGTCTACCAACGCCTGCTGCTGCTGTTGTTGCTGCTGCTGCTGGTTATGCTGTTGGTTTTGGTGTTCATCCAGTTTCGGCTTTGTCAGCATTACTGGAGGTGGCCTTTGCTGTAGATGATTGGGAAGTAAATGAAGCTGATGAGGAAACCCATTTTGTTGCTGTTGCTGTTGCTGTTGCTGTTGCTGTTTCCGAAGGAATTGTTCTTGACCTGAATCCATAAACGATGAATTCTTCTCCATAGAGTGACAATTACTACTTGGGTTTCCTCCCATTCCTTGGTGGCGTTTCAGTGGAGGAAAACAACCACTTTGATCTTGCTGATATGAGGGTAATGGTACAAAGAATGGTGGTGTGGAACTATTCTTAAGTTGTTGATTCTGGTTCATCATCATAATTTGTGGATTGTATAATTGTGGTTTTTCATCCTCAAACTGCTGATTATTATTATGATAAAATACCCCAGGAGGTGGCAGAAGATTATGATTAGGTGAAACAGTAAAAGGATTAGTAGTATTACCAGTGTTGTTAAAGCAAGGTGATGATGAAATTTTGGTGGTATTGAAATTAGCTGAAGGATTCTGCTGCTGCTGTTGCTGTTGGATTGAATTATTAAAATTCATCCTCCCAGAAGAAAACCCAGAACCAGGAACACCACCACCACCTAATAAGTTTGTAAAACCACCACCACCACCTCCAATGGATTCAAAACCAAAACCTGCAGCTGCTGCTGTTGTCGGATCCACTATTCCAAAACCTGCATTGTAAGTACCAACAGAATGCTGATGGTGATGATTAGAAGAAGCATTATGAAGATGACTTACTCCTCCGCCTCCTTGTAATAAAGCAGCTGAAGAAGTAGGGTCTTCAGCATCATCAATGATCCATCTTAGTAATGAAGGAGAAGCTTCATTTTCTGACAACATATCATTCCAATCTTCCATTGCAAGTCCTCCTCCTCCACCATATTTTTCACCACCACTGATAACAGTACCAATCCCAACTCCGCCACCACCACTACCACCACTACTAACGATCTCATGATGATTTGATGAAATGGGTTGAAGTTCAGAACCCCATTCATCTTTCCTACTCCCACCACCACCACCACCTGAGCTGCTTCCGGAGCTTGCAGGTATGTCAGCTGATACATCAGGTGTGGCCGCTGGTGTTGAGTTCTCCTCCTGGTTTGTAATGGTGGTGGTAGTCGGCCATTTCTGTAGAGGGTTGTTATCTGAAACAGCCGCCACGCTGGCTCTGTCGGTAGAACCTCCTCCAAATCCTCCTACTACTAGTACTCTTCCTCTTCCTCCGCCACCACCACCAAAGGATGAAGCAGACAGCGTTGATGTTGAAGAACCTGGACTCCTCCTCGTATCCAGAACAGATGTTGGCTCAACCTCACCAAAAAAACAACTATTCCCAGCTCTAATAATTTCTTCCTCTTGGGTTTTCCAGTAGAACTGACTCAGTGATGAAATCTCAGCTTCTGCTGCTGCTGTTGATGATGAAATTACTCCAAACTTATTAGACCCCTCCAGATTATTAAAGGGTATACCTCTCATCTACACAAAAACAAAAAATCTAAACAATATAAAAACAAACAATTTTTATACCAAAACCAGATCTTGCTCCACCACCACCCAAAAAAAACTTTATGAGCTATTATCACTCAAAAAAACACAAATTTTCAAACCCCCATTACATAAAACTAGCTGGTATTTTATAATCATCATCTTCCTCTATCTCTTCTCCTTGTATGCAATCCCATTTCTTCTTGATTTTTCTCCAGACCAGACCTTTCTTCTTCTTTCTTTTTTTCTTTTTTTTTTTGTTTGGGTTTCTCTCTCTTCACTCAGCCCAGCGGCAGAACCAGCCTCATCAACTTCTTGCTTTCTCTATTTTGTCGTCGTCGTCGTTGTAGTGATAGTATAGGAGTAGTAGGTCTGTACTCTTCTTCTCTGTTCTGCCATGGATGCGTGCAACATAAAAAAGCTAATAAAGGAAGAGGAATACCCATCTCTCTCTGTAAGAGTATTATTTTATTGTTTTTTTTTTGTTTTTTTTAATTTTAAAAACTTTAATTATTATTTTTATTTGTGGTCGTTTCTGTCAATCACAGAGTTTTGAGCTGCTTTTTTCGATTTTATAAACATTAAATTGTTTAATGAATAACATCACGTCATAAAAAGAGAGAAAAGTTTACTGCCCCATGATATTTTACACTCTTCCAAATTTGACCCCGTCACTGGTTTTTACTAATCACCATGGTTAAAATTTGTGGTGTCATGTCGGATCGTATCATCCGATAAATCATTTTTACGTATCAGTGATATCTGTTTGTATCGGTTTTATATTGATCGGCTGATACAGATTGTATCAGCTCTTATTTATTTATTTTCGATCATGCAAACATAATTAAAAAGACTACAAAATGCCTATTAGGTAAGTAAAGAAAGGCTCAACAAAACATACATATCCAATGAAAGAGATGTTTCAAGAGAGCAAGCCGAAAGAAAAATGAAAGTAGACCTGCTAACTCATCAATCGGTATCTTTCAGAGTTCTGATGAGGACGATACCATACACATCGATGTCTAATTAATATTTAGTCAGTATTTTCTAAAGATATTGATTTAAAAACATGTTAAAATCGAGATAAACTAAATTTGCTAGATAAACTGAATGATATTAAAATCGATATACAATGCTAGCAGTTAATATTGCTCCCTTCGCTTCAGGAAAATATCATTTTTTTTCTGAAACACAATAGTAGTGAATATCATTTACTCAGTATCACCGAAACAAACATGTCGTAACAGCTACCATGTTAAGGACATCAACTAAAACATCAAATTTTTACTGAGGGTATTTATGACCTTTCACCAAGATTTACCTTTTGTTTTGGTCTTGTTCTCGAAACTAAATCTGAAGAGTAAAGTAAAGAAAGATAACGAGGGAAGAAGTGAGTCTGAGACAAAAGGAGGGAAAAAGGTAGAAAAAAATACAGAAGAAAAAATCAGAGATATGGAGATGAGTGGTCAAGATTTAACCCATGTGGGGCCCACGTTCTTGCTTTTGAGTCTTTTTAGCCAATGACGGCTTAGTCATAGTGCTGTTGAATCTTGTGATTGACTCTACTTTTTTTTACCTAAAAAAACCTTTTAAAAGGAGTTAATTATTACCAAATTTTGCAGAAAAAGATGATATCCAATGAAGGGTGGTATTGTCAATTAAGTGTAAATTTTGGGTTACGCTTGGTATTTTGGTTAATGTTTTGGATAATCTTGAGCCACAAAAGATATTAAAAAAGAATACCTGTTGCTGCTGCAGCAGCTGCTGCATCTGTTAGGGGTGCAGTACATTTCTTGTAGGTCAGGTGGCATGCATGCAGTAGGGGGTGTACGGCGTAAATGATAGCCATATTCATATGGTAATTTCTTGTCTTTTGAGAGATGACATTGATATGGTATGGTATGATCATTTTGAATGTTGCAAGATATTATTTCTCTTTGAATGATTTGAATTCGATGGAAAATCAGTCTCCTTGTGAACCTTGATTTTTGATTTTTTTTGGCATCAAAGACAGTATTATTTGCTCATGTTACCAAATTACATGAGAATGTAGTTTTTACTTAGTACTAATAAATATTTTTGTAAATTTGATTTTTTTTAATATGAAAGATAGTTATATTTTATCATGTTATCAAATCACACGAGAACGTAATTTTTCTTAGTACTAGTAAAATGAATTATAAAATTTGGTTTATTTTATTATCTAGTGCATTTGTACGTTAAGATATTAAATTTTTATACGATTTATAAAGGGGATGCATGATAGATAAATGATTGTTGGAAATTTTTGGCATTAAGAATTAAGATAAGTTTAAGAATGTGCGACGATTTTGGATTTTAAATAAATGATGAAAAGTTATCCTCAAAATTATCATATGATGTTACATTAACAAATAATTTGTTGTTCGTAAAAAAAATTTACAAGCAGAGGCATTGAAAAAGGTTACCTCAATAATTGGCAAGAGCCAAATTGGAGGTCCGATCCAAAACGTAAGGACGGAGTTTATCTTAGCCCAATGAGCGACATCATTACAAGCAACTAGACTAGAACTAAGATGAGAAATGTCTTTAAAGAAAACATGTGTGCGTTGATCACCACCAAAATTGCCAACAGAATGTTGGTCAATCAACTCTTTTGCATCACTTTCAATAATGATATGAGTGAGCTTCAACTCTACCGTTTTCTTAAGGCAATGTCAATATAACATGAGTTTCAGCTTCAGTAGGGAGCAGACTTCAAAAATCATAGCAGCACAAAAGGAGGCTTTGTTGAGATAACCTCTTATCACATACCATGCACCATTGGCCAATGAAATATCATCAAATGCACCATCAGTATTACATTTAGTCTAACCAAAAGTAGGAGGCACCCATTTATCACTTTTAATGACATCAGTGTAAGGTCTGGGGGGAGTAGTGGGATGTTTAGTTACAATACTCTAGCTCTACCCAGAATCACACCTGGTGTTTCATCTTTCTCGTTGAACAAGAGGTTATTTCTGTTATTCCAAATACATCATATAATGCAGAAAAAAGGGATCTAGAATCATCGGGAATAGAAGAGACATGATCAACAAACCAAAAATAAAGCCAATCAGCATAGATTTATCAAAGAAGGCCCAAGTCCAAATGCAAAAAGGAAAAGTGACCCAAATATGGCTAGCAAAAGGACACAGAACCAGGGGATGCGTGTTGCTTGTCGTGTATGCAATCAAATTAGTGATCTTATTTCCACTCAATTATAAATAATATAATGGAAGTCAAGGTCGTTCCCACGAAGAGCATGGAGTTTTAGTTGTCAAAAAGGTCACAAAAGGGGGTTTTGGTTTTAGATTTCAAAGTAAATAAACAAAGCAATTGAAAGATTAAGTTGTAAGCAATAGAGAGAGAGATGATCGAGGAATCCTTCTTCGTTACTAAACCGTCAATGAGTTAATATATTCATCCATTCATCATTAATCATAAATTATCATCAACCGTGGGATACAACTAGCGCAGTGCTACCCCCTAAAGTCCTTTGGTCACTGGATACCGAAGCGCTCGAATATCAAATTCTATTCGTCCAAGCCACCAAATAGTAGCGCACTCAAGGTGTAACTTGGTCGAATGCTTAATCTTAGTAGTTAGACTCTTAGCGCAAGGTCCACTTTTTAATGTTGTTCTACACGCGATTGCTCCACAGAATCCCTCTACAAGGTCTCACGTTTTCTACTTGTGTATGGATTATTCAACAATTACACGGATATCCTAATCCAACAAGATGATAATTGAAACCAAATACTCAACTCTCATTAATTTTGGCCCCACAAAAAACTGATGTGGACTTTTGTGAAGAGAGTATTGATAAATAGAGTTTTCTCATTCACTCTGGCCCCACACCAAATAATAAAAGAATATCATATTATATACACTCTTCTTACACCTCCTATGTTTATTCGCAGCATACCAGTAAGACCACCCACTTCTATTCATTCATGGACCGATTATCACCACTTTCTATCACCACTTCTTCAGTTCTTAATCCACAACTGCCCATAACTCTCTGAAACTTCAGAAAGACCAGAAATTGGATAATGTAAAACTACTGCTCAAAATGCATTATTAGTTATAAACGATCATGTAAATTTCACTCTTCAGGGATGCGCCTTTTAAAATTTAAGGGTTATTTTCTCTTTCTTTGGGCTTTTTTTTTGAATTTGAATTTGATAATTAACAGCAAAGATATGTACTTACAGATTGATTGCTTATGGTTTCTTTAACAGGAGAAGAAAAGTTGAGGAGATTACCGATCATTGGGACTGAGATGGCAACGTAAGTTTTCCTTTGGTTATGCTAATCCCCTTCGTTGGTTTTAAGTGAAAATTTGAAATTTATAAAATCCTTTGCTCCGCACCAGGTGTAAACCTAATGCAATAAGTGTTTGTGGAAAACACAGGCAGAAATTCATCTTTAATTTTCACTCAATTAGTTTGTGGTAGCATGGAGAACATTGATGCTATGATTCAGGTAATTATTCGTCTTTTTTTTTTCCTTTAGGTTTTTCGTTTTACTGTTCTGATTTTTTATTTGCAGAGTTTTTTTTTTTAATTTTCTTTTAAACACCATGTTGTCTTACGTTCCTTGCTTATGTTTCTTTGTGGTGATCTTACTTTTGTTTAGAAACAATCTTTCCCTCAATATATTATGATTCAAGTCCGGGCTTGCTTATATGGGGTGTAAATAGGAAAGAAAAACTCGCATTCATCTTAATTTGTGTTTTGGTTTGCTATCTATTAGGTTATTCAAAAGCTAACTTCTAATGCAGTTGAAATTTTTCATGGCATCACTGGAACTGTGGAAATACATTATACTTCGAATAAAAGAAAAAGAAGCAGCTTAAGAAGAGGAGTAGAGATGATAAAGGTGATTGTAGTGCTGGTATAGAAGCCTAAAGGATTCAAATGATTGAATATGGAAGATAATTGACTAGATGATGAAACATGGATCAAATAAGCTACTAATGATACATGTGAGTAACTCTTACAAACATATCTCTTTGTTCCCACGTTTACATTTGCTTACATTATTCAATCATCGTAACTGATTGGATATTTTATAGTTTCATCCGGTAATAATATTAAGGTTTGTTAATTAAAGATTTCCAATATTCTTAGTTCAATTGATATTTAAGAAGAGTAAGAATCTTTGCATTGTCTTAACTGATTGGTATATTATTATCCAGTTGAAAGAATAATCAAAAAATAGTTGGATTAAAAAGTTAGTGTTGTGAACAACACTCCAGGGTAAATTAGTGGAGGTATAAAATCTTCTGCCAAAGATGAGACTGCACACTTGAGGATGCAACTGAATAGTAACAAAATGAAAATGATAACATACCTTTATGGCAGACAATCTTGATACAGTGAATGAATCACAATCAGCAACAAAATTAATGACCATGAACATTAAAGAGTATATCCCCTCTTGATACCTTTAGTAACAAAATGAGTATATCTGCTTTGTAATTGGCAAATAGTCTCTGTTTAGAAAATACAATAAAGATTGAAACCTTTTGGAATTCACATCAATACTGTTATCTTGAGTTGTGTTTACTGAACTTGAAAATGTTGGAATTTTTTGATTTATAGTGAAATTGATGGATTGATGATTGAGTTGAATTAATCCTTACCATTTGTTTCATTGAATTTCAGATGATTTTTAAAGAAATCAATGTCCAGTTAGAGAGTTACCTTGATGGTGTTCAACAAATTTGTAGAATTCATATCATCGAATTCGTTTTTCATTATCATGAAATAAATGTGCACGATCTTACTTTGTTGAAAGTAAAGGCACTAGAAGCTGGATTGAGATTAAAATTGATTTTTCTTAGATTGATTAGAGAGGTGTCGATGCATCTCTTACTCCAAACACAGTTGTTGATGGGAAAAAACGGTTCACTGATTTTTTAGGGAATGGAGAGACGACCGTGTGACGGAGACTTCTCAACCGAGCGAACTGCCTAACCTATAACAGATGAACTGCATGGGAGTGCTTTGAGTTGTAGAGATCAATCTGTAGGACTCCGGCCTAAACCAAGACAATGGTCATTCCAGAGTCAATTCGGTCAAAAAAGAGGGAAGATGGTTGATATGTAGGAGGGAAGCTGAGAAGTGTGTGAGATAAATGATGATCAAGGATCGTGAATGTGTTTAAGTTTTCCGCAAGTTTTTTTGTAAACTGTTGAGTTCGAATAAGTTCTGGTCGATTGATGGAATTCTTGAGAGTGATTGCTCGAAAAATTGTATGTCCTTCAATCGTGGATTCAGAGACTTATTTATATTGCCAGAATAGTAGACACATTGATCTACAGTAAGTGTGACGGTTGCTCGAGTGAAAGAGTGGGAAAGTGGGAAATCGTGATTTAACCAGTTCCAGGTCGTACGTAGACTTGGTTGATTATCCACCCACTACTTTGTTAACTCCCTCAACTGCTTGCACGACTTACTCACATTTCTCATCGTGGATGAACACACGTGCCGTAGGCCGCCAGACCAAAACCCTAATTAATATTCCCCATGTGACGTGATTAATGTCTCACGAACGTGGAGTCTGCGAAGCAGATGTGTATTTGATTAGTCAGTCATTGACTTGATTAGACTATGGGTTTAAGTATTGTTCAGTCGAGCATGATTGCTGAATGCTCTAGGATTCACGAATTGAACATGTCTGCTGGGACGTATAGTTCTTGAATAAATAATATTGATATTTAAGTCAATATTCGAGCATCTGAGCAAGTATTGCTAATTCGATAAATTACTGAATATTGATAGTTGAATCAATATTCGAGCAATTGAGCAAGTATTGCTCATTAGATGATTTACTGAATATTGATAGTTGAATCAATATTCGAGCAATTGAGCTAGTATTGCTCATTCGATGATTCACTGAATATTGATAGTTGAATCAATATTCGAGCAATTGAGCAAGTATTGCTCATTCGATGATTCACTGAATATTGATGGTTGAATAAATATTCGAGCAATTGAGCAAGTATTGCTCATTCGATGAATTATTGGTAACGTGACCCAATAAAATAATAATTAAAATATTGGTAGCCTGACCAAATATTATATTTTTAATCCAGATGTTGATTTCTGGATCAATATAAAGTTATTAGTATTTGAACTCGCTCAGAATTATGATTTACAGAGCGTTTGTTCAAAACCCTAATTTTGATCAATTGTTGATCAATTGATGACTTATTGAAAATAAGTCATTGAGTGAAGGAGGGACCGGATACATGGGATGATGGATGACCATGTAGCGCCCAAGTGCTCGAGTGAACATGCACCAAAGTCCTTTGTTGACCAGTTGGTGAAAGAATGATCAAACACTGATTTAATCATTAAATAGTGCTCGTGCGAGCGTTAGGTAGTAAAACCTAGCTATGGAGAGATGAGGGACCAACCAAGAGGTCATGGGACTGTCCCTTGGTTGTCGTGGGACCAGATGACGGTCGATTGAGCAAATCTCAAGTTTGTCGGAGAGAGTTTGGACCCAATACGAACAATTGATAGCAAATAAGGTTAAAATTATGAAGATGTGTAGGACCGGCTCATTGAAAGCCTTAGGGACGGCCTTGGTCAGTCAAGGTAGCATGCCCGTGTCACCATGATGTCCGTGTCTCAGTCCTGAGAGTTTTGGAATTTTCTGGTGCGCGTTCGAGCAATATTTCGGATTTTCAGAAGAGTTTGATCTTAACTGAAACTCTCAATTTTTCTCGAATGAGCGAGTGGAATTTTGCTCATGCGACCAATATTTTGAAAATATTAAAATAATAATATTTTAATACTTGACGTGAGTGGCCTAGTCAGTCATGTGACCGTTTGACTTTTTGGCTTTTTCGTGGTTTGAGCAATATTTGAGAAAATATTGAAAAACTAAGGTTTTCGCTCAAACGATGGAGTTCCATGAGATGATGGAAATAATAATATGAGAAAATAAGGGATTGTGAGGTTTGGGACCGGTCACGGCTAGGGCATGGCCGGACGGCTAGTTGGCCCGGTCCCGTGACACCTTTCCCTATTTATTTTTTGATAAAAGTATGGAGAAACTAAGAGTTTCGCTCAAACGAGGGAGTTTGCTCAAATGAAGGAGTTTCCATGAGACGAGGGAAACAAAATAAAATAATGGGAGAGGGGGGCCGGCCACGGCGGCATGACCGGCCGTCCGATGGGCCCGATCCCACGCCTCTTGTTTATTTTATTTAATATTATTTTCCTGGTTGGTTCCTCGTTTTTCCATATTTTCGAACGTTCATTCGTGCGTTTGGGTGCTCATTCGTGCACTGTTGTCAAGTACACTTGCACCATTTTCTCGGGGCTTACTCGGTGGTGGCCCAGACGCCCATTTGTTGAATAATTATTACTAATTCATGAAATTCGGCTGAGAATGATTCATGAAACGGAGTAATAAAATGAGTTGAGTATCTATTACTAATCCATGAATCCAGCCGGGGGATTCAGGGAACGGAGTAATGAGATATAATGGTTATCTATTACTAATCCATGAAATCCAGCCGGGGGATTCAGGGAACGGAGTAATGAGATATAATGGTTATCTATTACTAATCCATGAAATCCAGTCGGGGGATTCAGGGAACGGAGTAATGAGATATAATGGTTATCTATTACTAATCCATGAAATCCAGCCGAGGGATTCAGAGAACGGAGTAATGAGATATAATAGATTATTTGTAGGAATTAAGTGGATGAATGTCACGCTAGAATCAATCTATTTGCAGAATTGAGATATGAGATAATTGAAGCATCATATTCGTTCTGGGGGTGTATAGTCAGGGAACAACGAGCGGCATGACATCCTGAAGGCGTTAAGCTCTCTAACAAACATTATTTTTAGAGAACCGCCCAATCATTAAAATTCTATACACGGTCTCTCTACGTAGTCAGGGAACAACGTGCAGCGTGACGTCCTGAAGGCATTAAGCTCCATAACAAACATTATGTCTAGGAAACCGCCCAATCATTTTGATTCTATGTAGAGGTGATGATGAAATGTGTGAAACATCGAACGCTCAGCCGGGGAGGCCTTTCGAGAAACATATTCATCATAGCTATGAGAGGAATGTTCGCTCAGTCAGAGATCCTGAAACGGTTCACGGATCGTAAAGTATGAATCGTCACATGCATTCCTGAAGCCGGGTCAGAAACATGCAGCATCATGATTTTACAATTTTAGCCTTTTTCGAAAATCCACCATCAACATTAAGTCCCCTGCTTAGTGAGGGGCAGTCATGTTCCGCAGTAAGCATTGGATGGTGATTTTCCAGTAGACGAGATAAGTAGTTGAGCTTAATCATACAAAGGCATTTTCAAAATCCCCGATTTGCTCCAATGATATCATGCACGAGCAAATGCCCAGGTAAGGACCCTGACAGTATGATAGAGTGTCATCCCGTGAGCACGGAGAGATAAAGCACTGCTGATTTGGACGATCAGACGTCCAGTTTTGGTCGGTTTAGCGTTTACGGGCTGGGCCCAAAAGGGAAATCCTTGTTTTAGGAACGGATGTTCGTTCATTCGTTAGTTTAAGAAACAAACAATAATCCCTAGCATAAGAGAGATTTTTTTTTAATAGACCTGCGTCTAATGATAAAATCTTTGTCTATGAGTTTTCATGAAAACAAAATTTTATCTTTTAAATATGTGAGATTTCACAAGATGGAATAAACTCTCGTTTCAAAGGTGGATGCTCGTACGAGAGAAAAGTGTTTTTTTTTTTTTGAATAGACATGCGTCTGTTAGTAATAAAAAAATTGTCTATGAGTTTTCATGAATTTTTTTATTTTTGATATGTGAGCTCTCACAAATTTTTGAAAATATACTCTTATTTCAAAGACGTATGCTCGCGCGAGGGAGCAAAAATATATATATATATATTTTTTCAAATTTACGTGAGTTTCACGTTAAAATATTTTTTTTTTAAATCAATGTTTTGATTTTGAACAACTGTTGAAAGTAGACAATTATACATGGTGAAATAATATATGTATGTGAGTTTTCACAATTGTAGAATTGACGTCTGTCCAATTTATGAAAAACCAGTGAATGTTCACACAGTAAAAATTTACGTGGGTTGTCCACGATTTTATGAAAATCAATTTATGATTTTTGAATAATGGACTTTGCCCGTCTTTGCAAGTTTGAAGAAACGAACAAGTTTTAAAAACTTTTGTGCTAAGTTCACTACTGTTAGTGAAATTTTAAACAAGTAAGAGTTGGATGGTTACCATTTTTGCTGCGTGTTTGTTATTGGTATATCCATGACTCCATGTCTTTTGCCTCAGATAATGGTGACTTCCAGTTACAACCACCCTTCTGGCTCTTTCGGGGAACGCTCCAGAAATATCGAGTCGAAGATGAAGACTTCTGCAGATGTTCATGCCAAGGTGAATCAACATTTCAGAGATGCTAGAAGCAGATGCGGAGGGAAAGCAGAGACGTGATGAAATATCACAGAAGAAAAGAGCTGAGGAAAAAAAGCTCATATCTCATCAGCAGAAGCACCGCCGACTTCAGCAAGCGAGACTATCGACTGAAGATGAAGTTTGGCTTTGCGTTGATGGTGTAGCTCCTGATTCAGATGTTGATGAATGAAGAATTTCGTCATAATTTGTCATCAGAAAATTCAGAAGTTAGGTCTTCATTGAAATTGTTGTAGAATCTTCGTCCGATGTCGTATTTTTGTGATCTACCCATGTTTCTTCATCCTCAGAAAATTTCCAAGTTTAACAAAGAAGCTTTTCGGATTTTGAGCAGGTTTAAGGGCCGAAATTGACGAAACAGCAAACTTCCAGGAGGTTTTCAGAAAAATTTCAGTTGTCATGTAGTCCAAGGTTTTGGCCACATCTTTTTGCTAGTTCATCCAATTGCTGTGAATTTTGGATATGTTGTAGAGGACATCCATATGAAGAGAGTGACATTTGACTCAACCTTAGATTCTTCACCAATTGCTCCCATATCGCTTCTTTGTGCATGACAGTGTAAAATCGTCTCAGACGAGCTTGTTGTAAAACGCCCCTGTTGTGTCTTTAGACCATTTGCTTGTGTCTTGAACGCTTGATGAAGGATTTCAATTCCATTGATTAATTTAAAATATGAAACCCTTGGTTGATACATGAGCCTGGCGTTTGCAGTACCATTTTTTGTTTCTGTCAGTCGCAGAAGCATCATTTCTGAAACCCTGGTCACGGGACCATAACTGAGGTTGCTCTCAAGAGGGGATGATGTAATGACCATGGTTGCATGTCCCTGTGGTAGCATTCCTTTTACGATGAATGATTATCACATGCGAGTCCGATGCCACGGGTCTTGGACTGTGAAACTGATCGTCATGATCAGTGGACCGTCAGTCCCCAGTATTTTGTTAAATCTCTCCCTTTCGTTTTTTCTTCTTCTGGCAAGACCTAGATAGAGGACCCATGTACAAAAACTTGATGTAAAGACCTAGGTGGTCGAAGTTGGAGGTACCTTGATAAAGGACTTGGTGGACATCGATCGACTGTGGAGGTTATGAATCCCGTCTAAGAGTTGCTGCTTGCATGTTGTATGCTCTGGAAGCTGTAGGAATCTCATAAGATGTCGGAATTTGGTACTTAACCCGAACTTTTGAAGCTAAGAGATAGAGTTATCATATGAGAAAAGAATCACTCAATTTGGAGTTGTCTAGGTCATCCAACAAAGCGTGCACATTTGTAATTTGTAATCCCGTACAAATTTTTTAGATTTCCTGAACCTGAGTGTGGAGACCATATCTTTCAGCTCGTATGTCTGATTGATGCACCCTTTTGGTATGTTGTAGCGGAGACATAGAAAAACATCTTTTATCAAGGAAGCATTATCCCATTCCTCACCCATTGGTACGTTTCTGTAAACCCATGGCCTGAAGTATGTTGTATTTCATTTGTAGAGATGATGAGATCATCTTGTAGAAGACTTTGGCATGTGCCCGTCCGTCATGCAAGCTTTTGGAATACTTTCATGTAAACATGTTTTCATGTCTACACATATTGATATAAATCATTAGTGCTTGGAGAAGTCTGCTTGATCGAGTAATACTACAGAGAATGGTTAGTTGATGAAGCCCTGTCATGAGGATGTTGCTCCTGAGACCGTTGTTGATGCTGAGATCACGATTGAATTTTCTCCAGAAATTCTTGTTGATGCTGATACCATGGACAGAGTTCCTCCAGATATCCTTGTTGATGCCAATACTATGGTCGGAGTTGCTCCAGAGACCGAAAAGGCTAGAACCATGATTATCGACATAGTATTTTCTCCTC
Organism: Papaver atlanticum; assembly: GCA_023531105.1. NCBI lineage: Eukaryota > Viridiplantae > Streptophyta > Magnoliopsida > Ranunculales > Papaveraceae > Papaver > Papaver atlanticum. The sequence goes on from JAJJMB010012638.1 coordinate 2,282,142, forward strand.
CATCCAGTGAGTTTTTCATTCACGAACTAGTTGGTGGGTTGAGCATCCATAAGATGAAGGTTTTCTAGGAGTTCAACCCGAATTCTCCTAAACAATATGACTTTACTGTGAACTGGCTTCGTCAGTGAATCGACGTTATTGTGGCAGATAGCAGCAGCGGTCTTCATTCTGGATGTGATTGGTGAAGAGAGGAAGTTCCTCAGTCATGCAGGGGATTGTGATGTAGAGAGGTCCCATTGATGAAGTTTCATGGAATCACATCAGGTTGCAATAACTTGTTATATGGATAACATTTATTGAAATAGATCTGAATCGATCTCTCCAATAAGATCAAGTCCCCAGTGTATGTTGAAGAAGTTTGTGCCATCTATGGATGAATGATGTTGCATCTGCTTCAGAAGTCTTATCATGGGATAGTGAAGACTTATTGATTGTAATTCGGTTACGTTTTGATCGTGTTGGTGTTGAATCATCGTATCATCATCAAGATATTTGTGTTGAAGCTAGATGCGGCATTATCGAAGGTGTACTCTTTGATTAGGAGTACAATCTGAAGGCTTCTGAAGAATATAGCACTCAGAGATGAGAGGTTTTTGAATTTCGGTTGTCCTTGGAGAAGTGGGTGATTGACAGTTGTAGGGATTTTCTTTTGGTTTGATAGATTCAATTACTTAATGCAAGTATTGCATATATTTTGGAGGAATTGAAAATAACTGATAGGTTAAGAAAATCCTAAATGCTTCAAACCTTGGATGCTTGAGCGTTGAAGCGTCATATCCCTTAACCGTAGAATGTCTTAGGCTTGATCGTCTCGGCCCCGAGTATCTTCTGTTGATTCAGAATTTCTTTCGTTGCGGTAGTGGTATTCAACACTTGTGCAGACATCGGAGATTTCTGATTTTGTGGCGCTCATGGACACTCCTACAAGGCTACGGAGAAACGCCCCAAGTGTTCTTTTCCATGCTTGAACATCATCTCAGTAATGAACGTCTCAGTGAGATACTCGATTCAGAGAGGTGTCAGATTCAACCACTAGGTAAAATGTTAATATGGTGAAGCTACCCATTCATAACATCTTCTAATAGCAGCATTGCTAGCAGAACTGAGTCCCCATGCTATGATACCATGTGAGGAAATAAATGACATAGACATGGGAGGAATGAGACTTTCCTGAGTGTGGAACCTCTTGATGAATGTTTATGCATCTTTTGCAGGTTCTTTCTTCAACTTCGTCGAAGTTCGAAATTCCTTCAAATGATCTGATGATGGAACGTCCGCCAAATCTTATGGATCAGAGTTTTCTTCATTTGAGAGATATGCAACCAAAGACGCTTTGTCAGTGGTCATCTTTTCAGCATGGATCCACGCTAGTCCGAGGATCGTGTCATATCTTGGATCTTCCTGATTATGTGAAACTTGGTCTCTGTTCAGGTTGAACTTATTTTCACCTTGAGAGTGATGTAGCCATAAACATATCATAGCGTTCCTTCATGGTCTCTGATTGAGATGGGAACATGAGTAGCTTCTTGTCAAGTGATGTCTGCGGCTCTGAGAGTTTTCAGTGGAACAATGTTGATAGCGGTGCCAGCATCGATCAACGTTCTCCCAAATTTGTTTCGTACATCTCTTTGTCTGTGGCTTGAGGCTCGGAAAGTATCTTCCTGACACGATGTGATTCTATGAACATGTCTCTCCTTTGTGCTTTCGACAGATAGAGCAATTCACATATATGTTCGACCAAGGATTGAACTGCTTTGTCGAAAGGGTGCTCGGAGAGATTGATTTCCTGTGATTCTCCATTTCTTCTTTGGTTGGATCTCTTCTGATGAATGGAAATTTGATTACACCATATTGATGTCTTGTAACTCGATCAGTTCTTCAATGGTAAGAAGGAAGTTTGAGCTTCATTTCCCGTTTGTTGATGCTGGGTCGAGGTTTGTGCATTTCAGGATTTTTTATCCTTTCTTTGCGCTTTCGGAAGAGCCTGATAGATTGGAGAAACATGCTTATGCAGTGGTGCCTCGGCTTTCCTTTTGCTTCCTTCAACAACATTTATGAAAGGTTGGAGATTGTACTGTTTGTTGATCAGGCGCCTAGCACTGTCTCGAGTTTCTCGTGGTTCCTCGACTTTTGTAGCTCTTGTTCTTTCCAGTAAGGCCGGAGCAGTAGTTGCTGATCGCTTAGCTGCTTCATGAAGTTTTTAGAAAGTCTGGAACCGGAGATTTTCCAGCAAGGCTCTATAGACCGGGATCATTCCATTGATCCACAAGTCCACCAGTTGTTGTTCAGTGGCATTTAGATCATGACAATCCAAAGCTTGGACTCTGAACCTCTTCACATAGACGTTCGGATGTTCATTGTTCTTCTGAGACATTCTTCCTAAATCAGAGAGAGTAATCTGCTCTGAGACGAAGAAGTATTTTTGGTAGAAAGCGTTAACCATCTCTCCCCAACTAGTGATGCTCCCTGGTGCAATGTTATTGTACCATGTGTATGCTCGGCCTGTCAGAGATTTTGAGAATTCCTTCAGACGAACGACATGGTTGTGTTCATATTCGCCTAGTGCTTCCAGGAATCGAGAGACATGTTCTCGAGCGTTCCCCGTTCCATTGTACAATGTGAATGTTGGAGAGGTGTATCCCTTAGGGAGAGGAATTCTTTGCATAGTAGCAGGATATGGAGGTTGATGACGGTGAACAGATGATGTTTTGTCTTTTCCTCAATCCTCCATAAAGCGTTCCAGGTCCTCACGAGTGATGAAACTTTTAGGTTCCCTCGTTGGTAGGTTATCTGCAGCCTTGCGGACTTCATCCTCTACCACGTGGATTGGAGAGATTTCGGGATCAGCAGCCGCAGTTTCTTTGGCTTTTCCTTTCTCCTGAGCTTTCTTTGACATCTTGTCTGTGAGAGTTTTGAGATAATTGCATAACTCCTTCTGAGTGGTAGCCATGTCAATCTGATATTTGGAGAGAGTCTCTTGCACCTTCATGAGATCAGCTATGGTAGGCGGATTTTCTATGATTTCTTCGGGAGACCGACCGAAAAGAGGATGCTTCCGATGTTGGTTTGAGGAGGAATGGTATAAACAACACCGGTGTTGGAAACAGGAGTAGTTTCTGGAGTACCACCGTTGTTGCTAGTGTTAGCGTTGTTTGGTTAGGATTTGTAACTGAGCCTGACAGAAGATCAACCATTTTGTAAAAGTTTGAGATTGCAACCGATAGATTAATCTCCCACTGTGGTCGCCAATCTGTTGATGGGGAAAAATGGTTTGCTGGTTTTTTAGGGAATGGAGAGACGACCGTGTGACGGAGACTTCTCAACCGAGCGAACTGCCTAACCTATAACAGATGAACTGCACGGGAGTGCTTTGAGTTGTAGAGATCAATCTGTAGGACTCCGGCCTAAACCAAGACAATGGTCATTCCAGAGTCAATTCGGTCAAAAAGAGGGAAGATGGTTGATCTGTAGGAGGGAAGCTGAGAAGTGTGTGAGATAAATGATGATCAAGGATCGTGAATGTGTTTAAGTTTTCCGCAAGTTTTTTTGTAAACTGTTGAGTTCGAATAAGTTCTGGTCGATTGATGGAATTCTTGAGAGTGATTGCTCGAAAAATTGTATGTCCTTCAATCGTGGATTCAGAGACTTATTTATATTGCCAGAATAGTAGACACATTGATCTACAGTAAGTGTGACGGTTGCTCGAGTGAAAGAGTGGGAAAGTGGGAAATCGTGATTTAACCAGTTCCAGGTCGTACGGAGACTTGGTTGATTATCCACCCACTACTTTGTAAACTCCCTCAACTGCTTGCACGACTTACTCACATTTCTCATCGTGGATGAACACACGTGTCGTAGGCCGCCAGACCAAAACCCTAATTAATATCCCCCATGTGACGTGATTAATGTCTCACGAACGTGGAGTCTGCGAAGCAGATGTGTATTTGATTAGTCAGTCATTGACTTGATTAGACTATGGGTTTAAGTATTGTTCAGTCGAGCATGATTGTTGAATGCTCTAGGATTCACGAATTGAACATGTCTGCTGGGACGTATAGTTCTTGAATAAATAATATTGATATTTAAGTCAATATTCGAGCATCTGAGCAAGTATTGCTAATTCGATAAATTACTGAATATTGATAGTTGAATCAATATTCGAGCAATTGAGCAAGTATTGCTCATTCGATGATTTACTGAATATTGATAGTTGAATCAATATTCGAGCAATTGAGCAAGTATTGCTCATTCGATGATTCATTGAATATTGATAGTTAAATCAATATTCGAGCAATTGAGCAAGTATTGCTCATTCGATGATTCACTGAATATTGATGGTTGAATCAATATTCTAGCAATTGAGCAAGTATTGCTCATTCGATGAATTATTGGTAACGTGGCCCAATAAAATATTAATTAAAATATTGGTAGCCTGACCGAATATTATATTTTTAACCCAGATGTTGATTGCTGGATCAATATAAAATTATTAGTATTTGAACTCGCTCAGAATTATGATTTACAGAGCGTTTGTTCGAAACCCTAATTTTGATCAATTGTTGATCAATTGATGACTTATTGAAAATAAGTCACTGAGTGAAGGAGGGACCGGCTACATGGGATGATGGACGAACATGTAGCTCCCAAGTGCTCGAGTGAACATGCACCAAAGTCCTTTGTTGACCAGTTGGTGAAAGAATGATCAAACACTGATTTAATCATTAAATAGTGCTCATGCGAGCGTTAGGTAGTAAAACCTAGCTATGGAGAGATGAGGGACCGACCAAGAGGTCATGGGACCGTCCCTTGGTGGTCGTGGGACCAGTTGACGATCGATTGAGCAAATCTCAAGTTGGTCGGAGAGAATTTTGACCCAATACGAACAATTGATAGCAAATTAGGTTAAAATTATGAAGATGTGTGGGACCGGCTCATTGCAAGCCTTAGGGCCGGCCTTGGTCGGTCAAGGTAGCATGCTCGTGTCACCATGATGTCCGTGTCTCAGTCCTGAGAGTTTTGGAATTTTCTGGTGCGCGTTCGAGTAATATTTCAGATTTTCAGAAGAGTTTGATCTTGACTGAAACTCTCAATTTTGCTCGAATGAGCGAATGGAATTTTGCTCGTGCAACCAATATTTTGAAAATATTAAAATAATAATATTTTAATACTTGACGTGAGTGGCCTAGTCGGTCATGTGACCGTTGGACTTTTTTGCTTTTTCGTGGTTTGAGCAATATTTGAGAAAATATTGAAAAACTAAGGTTTTCGCTCAAACGATAGAGTTCCATGAGATGATGGAAATAATAATATGAGAAAAAAAGGGATTGTGAGGTTTGGGACCAGTCACGGCTAGGGCATGGCCGGCCGGCTAGTTGGCCCGGTCCCGTGACACCTTTCCCTATTTATTTTTTTGATAAAAGTATGGAGAAACTAAGAGTTTCGCTCAAACGAGGGAGTTTGCTCAAATGAAGGAGTTTCCATGAGACGAGGGAAACAAAATAAAATAATGGGAGAGGGGGGCCGGCCACGGCGGCATGACCGTCCGTCCGATGGGCCCGATCCCACGCCTCTTATTTATTTTATTTAATATTATTTTCCTGGTTGGTTCCTCGTTTTTCCATATTTTCGAACGTTCATTCGTGCGTTTGGGTGCTCATTCGTGCACTGTTGTCAAGTACACTTGCACCATTTTCTCGGGGCTTACTCGGTGGTGGCCCAGACGCCATTTGTTGAATAATTATTACTAATTAATGAAATTCGGCTGAGAATGATTCATGAAACGGAGTAATAAAATGAGTTGAGTATCTATTACTAATCCATGAATCCAACCGGGGGATTCAGGGAACGGAGTAATGATATATAAGGGTTTTCTATTACTAATCCATGAAATCCATCCGGGGGATTCAGGGAACGGAGTAATGAGATATAATGGTTATCTATTACTAATCCATGAAATCCAGTCGGGGTATTCAGGGAACGGAGTAATGAGATATAATAGATTATTTTCTAGGAATTCAGTGGATGAATGTCACGCTAGAATCAATCTATTTGCAGAATTGAGATATGAGATAATTGAAGCATCATATTCGTTCTGGGGGTGTATAGTCAGGGAACAACGAGCGGCGTGACATCCTGAAGGCGTTAAGCTCTCTAAAAAACATTATGTCTAGAGAACCGCCCAATCATTAAGATTCTATACACAGTCTTTTTACGTAGTCAAGGAACAACGTGCAGCGTGACGTCCTGAAGGCGTTAAGCTCCCTAACAAACATTATGTCTAGGGAACCGCCCAATCATTTTGATTCTATGTAGAGGTGATGATGAAATGTGTGAAGCATCGAACGCTCAGCCGGGGTGGCCTTTCGAGAAACATATTCATCATAGCTCTGAGAGGAATGTTCGCTCAGTCAGAGATCGTGAAATGGTTCACGGATCGTAAAGTATGAATCTTCACATGCATTCCTGAAGCCGGGTCAGAAACATGTAGTATCATGATTTTACGATTTTAGCCCATGTCGAAAATCCACCATCAACAACAGTTAGCACAACGCTACAACCAATTAACTTTTTGATCCCATCTTATGTGCCGGTTGAAGTTAGTGTTCTGTGTTGCTTTATTTGGAGAGACATAATCAGGTTCAATCAAAATAGTATGACTCAAGCACCTCGGAATACTGATGACATGCCATTAGAATTTGTGGGGCGGTGAAAGGAGAGGATCTACAGATGTGGAAATGTCGTAAGGGAGACTATATAAGGGAGAACTCTAGCAACTGGGAAACCTAATCCCCACACCTCTGTGTGATACTAGTTTCTGAAGCCAGACCCAACTATTTTCTCTGTAGTTGCGTGTTCTTATCTTGCTGTTTTATATCATATTGAGTACTATCTTCTTTAAGATTTGCTCGAGATTTAATCTCCGATAGGCAAGATAAAAAGTAGTCACAAACATCTTCGTCTCATCGTTTGTGATTCCACAATATCTTGTTTCGCTACCATACGATTAAGATTATTGTGAGGTGATTGATATTACTAGGCTGTTCTTCGGGAATATAAGACCGGTGTATCAATTGGTTCATGTTCACCTTGATTTATCAAAAAACGGAACAAAACTCATAGGTATTTCTGTGGGAGACAGATTTATCTATTCAGTAGACTTTTCTGTGTGAGACAGATTGGTTTATCAAGTCTTCGACTTTCGGTCGTAGCAACTCTTAGTTGTGGGTGAGATCAGCTAAGGGAATCAAGTGCATAGAGTCATGCTGGGATTCAGAGACATAAGGAATGCGACTGTACCTTGATTAATGTAAGATTGGTTAGGGCTCAACTACATTCCAGTCCGAAGTTAACTTGGAGTAGGCTAGTGTCTGTAGCGGCTTAATACAGTGTGGTGTTCAAATCTGGACTAGGTCCCGGGGGTTTTCTGCATTTTCGGTTTCCTCGTCAACAAAATTTCTGGTATTTGTGTTATTTCTTTTCCGCATTATATTTTATATATTATTGAAATATCACAGGTTGTGCGTAGTTCAATCAATTAGATAATCCAACCTTTGGTTGTTGATATAAATTGATTGACTCTTGAACATTGGTCTTTGGTACCGTTCAAGTTGTTTCACATAATAATCAGGCTCGCGGATTTCTATATGTTTGATTTGCTGATTACATTGTGAAACAGAGATACAATTCTTGGATATATTTCCATTGATTGAGTTTGTCTGTCTAGTTGATTCTCTTGGAATTATATTGGAGTTTGTTCATACAGATTGCCTAAACGAAATATTGGGTGAGGTTGTTAGACCCCCACTTTTTCAGTAGATCACCATTCTACCAGGAATTAACGTATGGTTAGAGATGTAAATTGGGCCGGGACATCACGTTTATGGCACATCACAGCATGTTAAAATTCAAGCACAGCACGACACAACACATAACCTGGCATAGCACAGGCACAACACGTTAGCTTAGTGTGCTGTGTTGTGCCAGACAAATAGGCACATCAGCATGGCACAACACTGTACGGCACACGAAGAAAGCACGCCAAATCATGCATAAAATACTATGCAATACATCATATTTCATGCATATTTCACAAAAAGTCTTTATTATAGCCAGTTTTTGACATTTTATTTCCGTTATGCTGATTAATTTCCATAATAATACATATACTAACTAAAATATCTGAAAAATATTTACTTTGAAAAACATAAAATAAGTGGGCTAGCACAGCACAGCATGGCACATCACGATTATTTTTCTGGCACAACACGCCATTTAGCACGGCACATCACAGCACGTCTGAATCTCCGGCACAACCCAGCACAACACGTAGCACTCGAAGCACGTGACTTCGTGAGTTGGGTTGTGCCGCGCCGGCACGTTTTACACCCTCTAAAAGCACATATTTAGACACGTACAAAGAATTGAAAGTTGGTGCCTCACATGATGTAACAATAGGTAGTCTCCACTATATGGGATCACAACTCTAATACCGAATTCAGTCTGCACCTCATTTTCCAGTGGCATGGTTAAATCCAACTTTAACTCTCAAACAAGCAAGAAACCCGATCACGTTCTTATGAGAATTTCAATGTAATCTTAGCGACATGTATTGATACAGGTGTATCCGTACTCCTTTAGGGAACTTAGTTAACCTCAAGCTAAGTTGAGGGAAGAATCCTATTCTAGGCAGGAATCCTTGTTTAGGCAGAATTCCTAGTTAGGGAAGAGTTTTGTTTTAGGCAATACTCTTAGTTTTGGAAATAGATTCCTAATAGAAGTCCTTGGTCGGCTGAGTACGATGAAGGTTATAAATGGAGGGCTTTGGCTAATAGCTAAGGACAGATACTAGGCATATAAAACCTAGAGAAAGCTTGGAACAATACTTGTGCAAGCTTAGCAAACAGTTTAAGGTAAATCCACTGTTTAGAGAAGATTGTGAGCGTAACAAAGAGAGAATTGTAATAGTTTTTTTGTTCATAATTTAGAGAAGATATTTTCTTCGAATTACTACTTGTGTTCTGTTTTCTAAGTTTCTCGTCTATTAATAGACGCATTTATGTGTCTATTTTCATCTCTATTGTGTATATTGTTAGTACCCATTTTTGTACTTATTATGGTGTTTTATGTGTTTGTAGGTATTTTTGGGCAATAAACATTTTTGGAAAAATCGGCTCGAAAAGTTGTCTAAAGGCACCCAAGGGACATTTGTTATTCGGAATCCAGCAGCGGATAAGGGGCACCCCCTTCTCCTTCACGTTCAAAAACAAAAAAAGGCGGGAAAATTATGTTTATCCATGGCAGATTTTCAATCATATTTTTGGAGTCATTTCAGAGAGACTAAAGGGATGGAATTGATTGGGATCATTCCTAGGACCCATATAAACGTGGTATGGTCTTTGGTTTCGACCAGAATTGGCTAGAATTCAAGTGTAGAGCAAAACATGCGTGATATTCCCGTAAGATATTTTCAGAATTTTTGGTAATTTTGGGAAGTTTTCTTGTGGCTTATGCGTTCCTAACTAATTATGGGACGTGAAGGAATGCTCCTGGTGTGTGCAGCACGAAATTAGACGCGTAATTAATCAAAAAATGGAATTATTCTTTTCCATGCATGGGAGTAAATGAGAATTATTTTGTGTAATTGACGCGTGATTTTTAGGATTTTGGTGTATAAATAGAGTCACAAGGTTCCATAGAAGGGGTGTCGAGAGTTTGGGGTCGAGAGGAGATCTCAGGAGGCGTGAATCAAGAGTTTTCAGAACTCTGTTGTTGTTGTTGCTGCTGCTCGTGAAGAACAGGGAAACAGCGACGGTTTCTTCAACTGGTTGTAACAGTTTCTTCAACTGGTTTGCAACATTTATCTTCGTTGTAACAGTTTCTTCAACTGGTTTGCAACATTTATCTTCATTGTAACAGTTTCTTCATCCTCTTCTGCAACATTTATCTTCAGATTTGTGACGATTATCTTCATCATAACAGTTGAGAGTTGAAACAGTCAGTCTGTAACGCACCTGTGCTGTTGCAGATTTCCTGTTTCATTATTTTCTCTTCTTGTAAACACTTTTTGAGCCATGAATACATATTTTGAGTGTGTTTTCGACATGATGAGTTAAACCCCAACACTGGGACGACGGAGGAGGCCGGACTTCATACATGGGTAAATTTATTTTTATTCTTTTTATGGCTTTTGCATTAAAATTAATTGAAATATGATTTGATTAAATTGGTTGTCATTTGATTAGATGGGTCATGCTTAGCTTAGGTGATTTGATGTCCTATGCTTAACATTTACAATCAATGTTTTGAGAATCTACCTTGGCAAAAATAGAGTCCATGTTTATATTTCTTGAGCTAAAATTGTTGAGAATAAATAAGTGAACCTTATGTTATAAAGATTGGCTAAATCCTTAGTCCCAGTATCTCTCGCCCATTGTTAATAGTCTTTGTATATATTTATTTAGTATTTTTAAAAAATTTAATCTCTACGAATCCGAGTGAACGACAACCTCATTTCTTACCACTATCGAAAATTCAATCATCTATTATTATTCTGAATTCCGCCTTTATAGTAATAACTACCAAGGTATAGAGATCAATACGTATCATGTATACTATGTGACTCTAAACTAACTACAAGTTGGAGTTTTTCATGCAATATTTACAAAAAATGTTGAAAAGAATTTAGACTCAAAAAGACTAAAAACTCTATATGGCAAATAATACTCCCCCACACTTAAACTTTACATTGTCCTCAATGTAATTGACTCATCCTAGTAAAATCAAGGTGGGAAATGAAAATATGATATGAAAACTAAGAAAAACAAATGATAGAGATAGAAATACAAAACCGATGGGTTGCCTCTCACGTAGCGCTTAGTTTAACGTTCACAACCCGACTTGGCATTCTCCAAACTACTCCTCTAGAAGGAGTAAATCACGAAGCTCAATCACGTTCACATTCTCCGTAGGAAAGTTTTCGTAATATGGCTTTAATCTATGGCCGTTTACTTTGAAAATTGTCCCTTTTGTGAGACTAGTAACTTCAACTGCACCATAAGGAAAAACATTAGTACCAACAAAAGGTCCACTCCATCGTGACCTTAGCTTACCAGGAAATAACTTAAGACGAGAATTAAATAAAATGACTTTTTGGCCCATAACAAAACTCTTTCGTGAAACCATCTTGTCATGGAAAAATTTAGTCTTCTCCTTGTAAATCTGAGCACTCTCGTTAGCATCATTATGTATCCCCTCAAGCTCATTAAGTTGTAATTTCCTATGTTTCCCCGCATTTTCATAATCCATATTGCACATTTTTATCGCCCAATAAGCCTTGTGCTCGAGTTCAACCAGAAGATGACAAGCTTTTCCATAAACCAACCGATATGGAGACATACCAATCGGTGTTTTGTATGTCGTTTTATACGCCCAAAGTGCATCGTTGAGTCTATAACTCCAATCTTTCCGTGTTGTGTTAACGGTTTTATCCAAGATGGACTTGATCAAACGATTTGAAATTTCAGCTTGCCCACTAGTTTGTGGGTGATATGGCGTACCAACCTTGTGAGTTATGTTATACTTCTTGAGAAGAGCATGAAAGTATTTCTTGAAGTGCGAGCCTACATCACTGATAACCACTCTTGGTGTACCATGCCTAGAGAAAATATATTCCTTCACAAACTCACAAACAACTTGAGAATCATTAGTAGGGGTGGCTTTAGCTTCCACCCATTTTGAAACATAATCCACAGCAAGAAGTATATAAAATTTTCCATTCGAATTGACAAAAGGACCCATAAAATTAATTCCCCACAATCAAATACTTCCACAGAAAGAATTGGTGTGAGTGGCATTTGATTTCGAGCACCTAGATTGCCCGTTCGTTGACATCTATCACAAGATTTACAAAAAATATACGCATCCTCAAATAAGGTGGGCCAATAAAATCCACTCTGAAGGACTTTTAGAGCGATCCGTTTAGAACCAAAATGACCACCACATGCATACGTATGGCAAAAAGTAAGGATGGATTGAAATTCAGAGTTAGGTACGCACCTGCGGATTATTTGATCGGAACCATATTTCTACAAGTAGGGATCATCCCACACATACTGCTTGGTTATCTTCTTAAGCTTAAGCTTTTGAAAATTAGACATTGTACTAGGTACCTGCCTTGTAACCAAGTAGTTCACTATATCAGCGTACCAAGGTGTTGAATCTTCAATTGAGAAAAGTTGTTCGTCGGGAAAACGATTGTGTAAAGGAAGTTCTTCTTCAGATACAACAAGTCTACTAAGATGATCCGTAACAATATTCTCAACACCTCTCTTATCCTTGTTTTCATAATCAAATTCTTGCAACAACAAAATCCACCATATAAGTCTCGGCTTAGCTTCTTTCTTCTTAAGTAGGTACCTAAGTGCTGCATGATCGGAATATACAACCACTTTTACACCCACCAAATATGATCTGAATTTTTTTAGTGCGAACACTATAGCCAACAACTCTTTCTCGCTAGTAGAATAGTTAATTTGAGCATCATTTAGGGTCCTGGATGCATAATAAATCACATGGGACAACTTGTCCACTCTTTGACCCAAAACAGCTCCAACCGCATAGTCATTTGCATCACACATCAGTTCAAATGGAAAACTCCAATCTGATGACTTGATAATCGGCGCAATTGTCAATAATTCTTTCAATTTGTCAAAAGCTTATTTGCATTCCTTGTTGAAGTCAAAAGCAACCTCTTTTTGCAACAATTTTCACATCGGCATTGAGAATTTGGAGAAATCTTTGATAAACCGCCTGTAAAAACCTGCATGACCAAGAAACGAGCGAATCTCCCTCACCGAAGTGGGGTATTGTAAGTTCCTTATTAGGTCTATCTTTGCTTTGTCAACTTCGAGCCTTTGAGAGGACACGATGTGACCTAGCACTATACCATGGTTTACCATAAAGTGACATTTCTCCCAATTTAAAACAAGATTAGTGTATATGCATCTTTTTAGCACAAGTTCAAGATTTTGTAAACAAATATCAAATGAATTGCCATAAACACTAAAATCGTCCATAAATACCTCAATGATGCTTTCCACGTAGTCAGAAAATATACTAACCATACATCTCTGAAAAGTGGCAGGAGCATTACAAAGACCAAACGGCATCCGTCTATAGGCAAACGTACCAAAAGGACAAGTAAAAGTAGTCTTCTCTTAATCCTCTGGTACAATAACAATCTGATTGTACCCCGAATAACCGTCCAAAAAGCAATAATGTGAATGTCCCGCTAGCCTCTCTATCATTTGATCAATGAAAGGCAAAGGAAAGTGATCCTTTCTAGTTGCGGCATTAAGCTTTCTGTAATCTATGCACACTCTCCATCCTGTTTGAACTCTTGTAGGAACAAGTTCGTCATCTTGATTTCTAACAACAGTGACACCCGATTTCTTAGGCACCACTTGTACCGGACTAACCCATTTGCTGTCATAAATTGGGTAAATTACCCCCACACTTAGTAATTTGAGGATCTCTTTCTTTACGACCTCCGTCATTGGGGGGTTAACCCTACGCTGAGCATCATGTACTGGCTTGCTATCATCTTCCATAAGGATTCTATGCATGCACATTGATGGGATAATGCCTTTGATATCAGCAATTGTCCAACCAATGGCCGTTTTGTTCTCCTTTAGAACCCGAAGTAGACGTTCTTCTTGTATGGCATTGAGATTCTTTGCAATAATCACCGGAAGCTCCTATTTATCACCCAAGTAGGCATACTTTAAGTGATCGGGAAGAGGCTTCAATTCTAGCTTAGGTGCCTGCATAATAGAAGGTAAAGGAACCTCATTAGTTACGGGTAAAGAAATATAAGAGATATTACCCGTTCGAGCTTATTGTAATGTTGTTAAAGAACCACACATCTCCACTAGCTCTTTGACTATTTCAACGTCCACATTTGGTTGCCCATGAACGTCCAAATCAATGCTATTTCGCAACACAACTCCAAGTTCATCTTCATTGCTAAAATCAAACATTTGTTGTGCTAACGAATGAATAACATCAATAGAGAAAGAGGAGTGCACATCACTAGGATAACGCATGGCCTCAAATATGTTTAAGCGAATGATCTCCTTATCAAATTCCTTAGTGAGTGTACCATTGTCCACATCAATCTTCGTCTTTGCAGTTTTCATAAACGGTCTCCCAAGAAGTAACGAAGTAGATGAACAATTATCTTCATTTTGCATATCCACAATGTAAAAATTAACCGGAAAGATTAACTGATTCACTTGAACTAACACGTCCTCCACGACTCCCTTAGGATATATATTTGACTTGTTTGCTAATTGAATAGTAATCCTCGTATCTTTTAAAGGTCCAAGATTCAAAGAATCATAAATATCGGCTGACATAACACTTATGGATGCTCCCAAATCAAGTAGAGCACGCTCAAATCGTCGATTACCAATAATATTGGCACTGTGAAACCCCAGGATCTTCACACTTTGCAGGAATCTTCTTAAGTAGCATAGCCGTGGCTCTTTCGCCCACCTGAGTAATTTCATTAGCAATCAACTTATCATTCCTTGTACACAAATCCTTCAAAACCTTGGCATACCTGGGTACAGTTCTGATGGCCTCAATAAATGGAATGTTGATTTGTATCTTGTTGAAAATATCCATGATCTCCTTGTCTTAAGCATGGGAAATGAGGTGGTGTAGTAAAGGTCGGAACCATGTCCATAGGTTGGCCGGTTGACGTTGGCTTTTCCTTTGGTACGGTTTCCGCCTATACTTCCTTTTCGATGTCGTCATGAACCACTTGTTGTTGATGTTGTTGTAGTTCTTCAGTTTGTCTCCCACTTCTTAGAGTTATGGCATTGATGTTCGCTCTTGGATTCGCAAAAGGCTGTGATGGCAACTTTGTCGAATTCTGTGCCTTTATTTCATTCATGTCTATAGCCAACTGTCCAATTTGAAGTTGCAAGTCCTTTATAGCCATATCTTGTTTCTGCAGAATTGTATCTTGACACTGAGCATTTGCATCTTGCTTTTGCATCATCATTTTCATCATCTCCTCTAAACTAGAATTTTTAGTCTGCTGTTGAGGCTGAGGCGGAGGTTGTGGTCAGAACTGTGGTTGTTGAAAACCACTCTGTCGCCCGTTAGGATTAGGAGTTGCAGCTTGCTGATTTGCATAACTGAAATTTGGGTGATTTTTCCAACCTAGATTATAAGTATTAGAGTAGGGATCATACCCTGGCCTATGATTAGGGAATACAACATTCACCTGTTCAGACTCTTCTTCATAAGTAGGAATAATCACTGCTGCCATTCATTGTACTACCTTCTCTATGTTGTTCATCCGTTGCTCTGATTGTGCGGACTCTCCCATCTCGCTAACTTTTATGATATTAGAGTTGTTTCTGGTGTAGAATTGTTGAGAATTGGCAGCCATACTCTCAGTCAAACTGGTTTCCTGTGAGATTGTCTTCTCAGTAAGTGTACCCCCTGCGGCTGCATCAATCAAGTTCCTCTGTTCTGGAAGTAATCCTTCATAGAAATACTGAATGATGAGTGTTGAGGATATATTATAGTGTGGGTAGCTTGCCACCAGCCTCTTATATCTCTCCCAATATTCATATAGAGACTCCCAGACATCTGTAGAATGCCACTAATCTCCTTACGAACAGATGCTTCTTTGGAAGCAGGAAAATACTTCTTCAGAAATAGATTCTTCATCTCGGTCCATGTTGTAATACTCCTTGGGGGAAGATAATACAACCATTCTTCTGCTAAGTCTGTCAATGGGAACAGGAAGGCTTGTAGCATAGCCATATCTCTGTCTGCGGTTGCATGCCTCAGACTTGTCATCGTGTTTAGGAACTGTTGAAGGTGTCGATTTTGATTTTCACCTGGATGTACCTTGAACTTTGGTAGATGATGAAGTAGATTCGACTTTAGCTCCATTGGGTTAGTGATTGTAATGCACAGTGGTTGTGAATCTAATCATGGAGATGTCAACTCTCCTAACTTCCTCTCCAGAGGTGGAGGATCTCTCTCGTCGTCTGTATTAACCATCTCTTCTATAGAGGGTTCTTGTTGCGACTGCTTACGCGCTTGAAGTACCGTTCCTTTACGGGTTTGAATTCCGCACCTCGGGTAATCCCAATCCTTTGATGCTAGAGATTAAGTACCTAAATTTTTTTTCTAGAAAACAAAGTTAAAAACTAAATAGAAAATCTAAAAACAAAAATAAAATTAAAAGAAACAACTAAAGCTACTGACTGCTCCCTAGCAGCAGCGCCAAAATTTGTTGCTTGTCATGTATGCAATCAAATTAGTAATCTTATTTCCACTCAATTATAAATAATATAATGGAAGTCAAGGTCATTCCCACGAAGAGCATGGAGTTTTAGTTGTCAAAAAGGTCACAAAAGGGGGTTTTGGTTTTAGATTTCAAAGTAAATAAACAAAGCAATTGAAAGATTAAGTTGTAAGCAATAGAGAGAGAGATGATCGAGGAGTCCTTATTCGTTACTAAACCGTCAATGAGTTAATATATTCATCCATTCATCATTAATCATAGATTATCATCAACCGTGGGTTAACAACTAGCGCAGTGCTACCCCCTAAAGTCCTTTGGTCACTGGATACCGGAACGCACGAATATCAGATTCTATTCATCCAAGCCACCAAGTAGTAGCGCACTCAAGGTGTAACTTGTTCGAATGCTTTATGTTTTATGACTTAGGTTAATCTTAGTAGTTAGACTATTAGCGCAAGGTCCACTTTTTAATGTTGTTCTACACGCAATTGCTCCACAGAATCCCTCTACAAGGTCTCACGTTTTCTACTTGTGTATGGATTATTCAACAATTACACGGATATCCTAATCCTTTACTAGCAATAGATCAATCAATAAACTACTATAGTTGGCCACCTAGAGCAATCAATTTATCAATCATAAACGTTAATCGAAGTAGAAGCAAACGATAATCATATGAAGAAATCAAAATAGATGCATATATTAAACCAAATCAAGTCTAAAACTTAGAATACATCCTCAATCAAGTATGGGTTTAGCTACTCATGGATGTAGTATCATCCATGTTATACAATTGATAAACTAGAGAAGAAATCGTTACGATTGATGAGAACCGCTCCGAACCTTAGCTTTTCCTCCATTATGTTGTTTCTCTCCTCCAAGAATTGCAAAATAATGTAAAGATAATCTTCTTAATGTTTAGGAGGTCCTCTTATATAGTATTCAAGAGATCTAGGTATTAGAATCCATCCGGGACCAAGTTTCCTTGATTTGGAAGTCAAAATACGTCAAAAGGGACTCAATAAGTTTGTCTCAGTCGGCATTGTCGAATTCCCCAAAGTAATACCGAAAGTTGGGGTCTAAAATACACCTTCTCTGCCCGAAATATGACTACTTTCATTATTGCTAAAATTCCCCAAAGCAATACCGAAAGTTGTGGTCTAAAATACACCTTCTCTGCCCGAAATATGACCACTTTCGGTATTGCTAAAATTCCCCAAAGCAATACCGAAAGTTGTGATGTAGATCGCCGTCTTTCGTCTCGACTGTTTTGGTCGTAACTTCTTCGTCCGAACTCGGAATGACCTCATTCTTTCGCCGTTTACTTCGTGATTTAATTCTATTCAAGATGGAGATAATAAATCCTGAATTGGGATGATTTTAACTTGGTCTTCTAGTCCTTCTTATATTTTCGACCTTCTTTGCTCATTTTCATCGCACTTCTTCCACTTCTTTCGGCTTTAGACACTTGGATCTTTGAGAACTTCACTTTATAGATCTTTTGCATCCCTTTTCACTCTTCTTGGGATGATTCACCTAATAAATACAAATAAAACAAAACAAGAGTAATACAACATATAATGCAAGAAATATAGCTAAAACAAGTATGGAATGGACACTAAAATCATGTAAATTATGCACTTATCAATGCGTAACAAACTCATTATCAAGATAACATCTAGGATAAATAGTAGAACCAATAAATATTCTAGACTGTAAATCCAATCTAGCAGGGATGGCATTTCTATCAGCCTTTCATAAAAATAATTGAATGCAATGAGGGATTTTTAGTTTCGAAATGCACTTCCAAAGATTTTTACTTGGAGAAGGTCTAAGACCTCTGAGACCTAAGTAGGCAAACTTAGAACCATTCTCTGAAAGCTCCCAAGCCCTCATGTCAGGAGTGCAAATATGGCTCAATAGAATGGTAACCATCTTCTCAACATAAGCATTGTCAAAGTGAATGTTTATTCTAGTTTCTTGATTATTAAAATAATTAAGAGACTTTAAGGTGGGTTTTGAGGAACTTATGGGTTTAGTTTGGTAGAACCTAAGGAGGGAATTCATTTATCACATCAGGGATCAATAAATTGACAGTCTCCCACAATCTAATAAACAAAAGGTATAATAAGCTCTTTCTTGGCATGTAGGCATTTCCAGGTCGAGCAAGAAATTTTAGGACATTTAGCATTTAAAAAATCAGAAAGGGAAAATATATAGCTTTTAAAACACTCCTGTAGATGGGGAAAAACGGTTCGCTGGTTTTTTAGGAAAGTGAAGAGACGAACGTGCGGACGAGACTTCTCAACCGAGCAAACTACTTAACCTCAAACAGATGCACTGCACGGGAGTCCTTTGAGTTCGAGAGATCAATCTGTAGGACTCCGGCCTGAACCAAGTCAATGGCCGTTCTAGAGTCAATTCGGTCACAAAGAGGGAGATGGGTTGATCTGTAAGAGGGAAGCTGAGAATTGTGGGATCAATGATGATCAAGGATTGTGGATGTGTTGAAGGTTTCTGCAAGTATGTGTGAATAAGATTCGATCGAGAGAAATTCTGTCTTAAGTCATCGATTTTTGGCTTATTTATATTGCCAGAATAGTAAACACATTGATCCCAATAAGTGTGACGGTTTCTTGAGTGAAAGAGTGGGAAAGTGGGAGATCGTGGTAAAATCAGTTCCATGTCGTGTGGAGACTTGATTGATCGTACACCCACTACTTTTCTAACTCCCTCAACCGCTTGCACAACTTACTCACGTTTCTCATCGTGGATGAACACACGTGTCGTAGGCCGCCAGACCAAAACCTTAATTGATATCCCCCCATGTGACTTGATTGATGTCTCACGAACGTGGAGTCTGCAAAGTAGACGTGTATTTAATTAGTCAGTTGTTGACTTGATTATACGGCGAGTCTAAGTTTTGTTGAATTGAGCATGATTGACGAATGCTCAGTGATTCATGGATTGAACATGTCTATTGAGACGTATAGTTCTTGAATCAACATGATGATAGTTTGAGCAAATATTGCTCGTATGATAAAGCGTTGAATATTGATAGTTGAATCAATATGACCACTCTGAGCAACGTTGCTCGCGTCTAAGTAAAATTGTTGAATATTGATGGTTAAATCAATATTCCATGTTTGAGTGAATATTGCTCGCCTGAGCGAATATTGCCCATTTGATGAATTATTGGTTACATGACCAAATAAAATATTAATTAAAATATTGGTAGATGGACCGAATATTATATAATTAATTAAGATGTTGATTTCCGAATCAACATAAAATTATTAGTGCTTAAACTTGCTCAAAATTACGATTTGCAGAGCATTCAGTTCGAAACCCTAATTTTGATCAATTGCTGATCAGTTGGTGATTAATTGAAGATCAATCACTGAGTGAAGGAGGGACCGGCTACATGGTATGATGGAGTCATGGACGACCATGTAATGCCCAGGTGCTCGTGTGAGCATGCACCAAAGTCCTTTGTTGACCAATTGGTGAAAGGATGATTAAATGTTGGTTTAATCATTTATTAAAATAGTGCTCGTCTGAGCATTCGGTAAAAAAAAACCTAATTATGGAGAAGTGAGGGACCGACCAAGAGGGCATGAGACCGTCCCTTGATGGTCGTGGGACCAGCTGATGGTCGTTTGAGCAAATTCCAAGTTGGTTGGAAAGAGTTTGGACCCAATATGAGCAATTGAACAAATTAGGTCAAAATTATAAAGATGTGTGGGACCGGCTCCTTGTAAGCCTTAGGGCCAGACTTGGTCGATCAAGGAAGCATGCTCGCGTCACCATAATGTCCGTGTCTCAGTCCTGAGAGTTTTGGTATTTTCTGGTGTGCGTTTGAGCAATATTTTGGATTTTCAGAAGAGTTTGATCTTTGACTGAAATTCTTGACTTTGCTCGAATGAGCAAGTGGAACTTTGCTCATTTGATCAATACTTTGAGAATATTAAAATAATAATATTTTAATATTTTTCGTGAGTAGCCTAGTCGGTCATGTGAACATTGGACTTTTTGGCTTTTTCATGGTTTGAGCAATATTTGAGAAAATATAGAAAAACCAGGGTTTTTACTCAAACGGAGAAGTTTCATGAGATGAGGGAAATAATAATTGTGAAAACAAGGGATTACAAAGTGTGGGACCATCCATGGCTAGGGCATGGACGGCCGGCTAGGTAGCCCGGTCCCGTGACACTTTCCCCTATTTTTATTATTTTTCATCCTTAAAGGAAAATATGGAGAAACCGTGAGTTTTGCTCAAACAAGGAAAGTTGCTTGAATGAAGGAATCTTCATGAGATCATGAAAATAAGAAAATAAGAAAAAATAAAGGAAGAGGCGTGGGGGACCGGCCACGGCGGCATGGTCGGCCGGTCGGTGGGTCCCGGTCCCTAGATGCCTCTTTTATATATTTTATTATTATTTTCTCTCTCCTATTTTCTGTGGGTTTCCTCGTTTGTCCATATTTTTGAATGCTCGTTCGTGAATTTGGGTGCTCGTTCGTGCATCATTGTTGAGTACACTGCACTATTTTCTTGGGGCTTACTCGGTGATAGTACAGACGCCCGTTGAGTAATTATTACTAATTCATGAAGTTCAGCGGAGAATGATTCATGAAACGGTGTAATAAAAATGAAATGGTTATCTATTACTAATACATGAATCCAGCCGAGAGATTCAGGGAACGGAGTAATGAGATATAATAGATTATTTTCTAGGAATTCAGTGGATGAATGTCACGATAGAATTAATCTATTTGCAGAATCGATATATGAGATAGTTGAAGCATCATACTCGTTCTGAAGGGTGCATAGTCAGGGAACAACGTGCAGCGTCGACGTCCTGAAGGCGTTAAGCCCTCTAACAAACAATTATGTCTAGAGAGCCGCCTGAATCTATACACGGTCTCTCTACATAGTCAGGGAACAACGTGCAGCGTCGACGTCCTTAAAGCGTTAAGCCCTCTAACAAACAATTATGTCTAGAGAACCGCCCAATCATTATTCTATGTAGAGGTGGGTCTCTCTATGTAGACAGGGAAGAGCAAGCAACGTGACGTCCTGAAGGCGTCAAGCCCTCTAAAAAACAATTATGTCTAGAGAACTGCCCAATCATTTGATGGTGATTTTCCAGTTGACGAGACAAGTAGTTGAACTCAGTCGTACAAAGGTATTCTCAGAATCCCCGATTTGCTCCAATGGTGTCATGTACGAGCAAATGCCCAAGTAAGGACTCTGACAGTATGATAGAGTGTCATCTGGTGAGTACAGAGAGACAAAGTACTTTTGATTTGGACGGTCGGACGTCAAATTTTGGTCGGTCTAGCGTTTACGGGTCCGAGCCCAAAAAAGGAAATCCTTGTTTTATTAGGTTTTTAGAAATAAAATTGATATAAAAGGGAAGAAGCCCTAAGTTTTTTTTATTTCCCTTGACTGACCGGCCACTCTCCTCTTCACCCTTTCACGTCCGAGCCGAGCAGAGGAGGAAGATTTCCGCCGGAGCTATTACCGCCGATCGCCGTCGCCAAACTTCCGGCCAACTCCGGCTGATCAAAGGTGAGTTTTTTTTTGCTGTTTGTTCGTTCATGGGTTGTTCAAAACAAAATTCCATAGATAAGCACGCATTTGTAGGTTTTATGAAAAATTTGTTTTTAGCAAACAGACGTCCACCCGTTCGTCGGTTTAGGAAACGAACAATAATCCTTACAATTTGGCGCATATCGTTGCCGACTTGTTTTGACTCCGCATTTTTGGCAGCAGATAATGGCAGCTCCTGGTGATGACTATGTTTCTTACTCTTCTGGGAAATGCTCCAGAAATATCAAACTAAAAATGAAGAACTTAGCGGACGTTCACGCGGAGGTAGATCAACCTTTCAGAAATGCCAGAAATCTGATACGCGGTATGTCTCTTGATCGTCTGAGAGCCATTCGTGAGGGAATGAATGACTTATTGACTTACGTGGATGCGGAAGAGAAGCAAAGACATGATGAGATATCCCAGAAAAGAAAATATGAAGATGAAAAACTTGCAGCTTATCAGTGGAAAAGGCATCAACTTCAACAAGCGAACTGGCAGCTAAAAGTGAGATTCGAACTCGTCCTGATGGTGTAGCTTCTGATTCAGATGCAGACGAGGTTGAATCTCCCTGGAAACCTCTTGAGCGTAGGATTAAGCCATATCCACCTGGTATGAGGGCTGAACGATTGGCCAAAGATGATTTTCGAGTCGAGTGCGAAGAAGACGACTACTTGGATGCTATGTATGATGATCCTGAAGACCGATTGGAAGAAGTCCCCAGTAAAGATTCTGACAATGACTCTGATGAAGAACTTGAAGAAGATTTCATGGACGATGATTGAGAAGACGATGATAAATCCGATAAATATGATGATTAGTCTTGCTTGCAATCTTCCTGAGTAGTTGGTCATTTTATTTTCTCGTTGAAGTAGATGTTATTTTGATCGTTTGAGCAACTTGACTGCATAGACACAAGTGATCAATTCCAAGTCAAGGTATTGACTGCGCCTGGTTGAACTGTCAGTCCCCAGCCGTTTCTTTGGTGAGTTTTCAATGCTTCCTCCATTATGGATTTTCTTATCCGCGTAATTAGGATCATAAAACAAATATTTGTTAATTTATTTCAGAATTTTGCTCCATCGATTATTGACGGTCTTCAACTTGCTCCTGGGAAAACAATTCAGGAATCCAGCACCGATGAAGAAGTCGATGTAAGTATCTCTTTCGTGCAAGCGATCATGGCATCTCCTTGAATGAAACAATAACAGTTGTTGTTGATGTACCCAGGAGGAGATTATCGCGGATAAACAACATATTGATGAAGCGCATTCTTCCTTGGGGAATGAGGAGATGGAAAACCTTCAAAACCCGGAACCGAATGGAGATAATAATGCTACTAATGATGGTTTCGATAACATCAATCCTTCGAGTGGCTTAGAAACCCTTAAAGTAAGTGTTCCTCCTATACTATCTTCATAGAAGTATAAAATTGCTTATTTGTGAATGAATGAATGAGAATCCATGTGAATATACGAGAAATTTTTCCGAAATACGTTACCAGAAAATCCAGAATTCAGCCTCTTAGTAAAAATATTGTAGAATCTTCGTATGATGTCGGATTTTTACGATCTACCCCAGTTTTTTCATGCCCAGGAAATTTCCAAGGTTTAAAAAGAAGCTTTTTGAGTTTTGAGTATGTTTAGGGTCCGAAATCATCAAAACAGTAAACTCCGAGGAGACTTCCAGAAATTTTTCAGCTGTCATGTAGTCCAATGTTTTGGCCACATATATTTGCTCGTTTATCCAATTATTATGAAATTTTGATATGTTGTATAAGACATCCATATGAAGAGAATGATATATTACTAAACCTTATATTCCTTACCAATTGCTCCCAGTTCGTCATCTTATACAGGGCAGTGTAAAATCTCTTCAGACGAGCTTGTTGAAAAACGTGTTTTTATGACTTTCACACTATTTTCTCATGCCTTGGATGTATAGTAAAGAACTTAGATAGTATTAGTTCACTTACATGCTATATTTTATAATTGCCTTTTGATTTTCATGCTTGGAGCATCCTAATCCAGCGTAATCTTCATGTTAAGTGCCAAATGTCGAAGTAGAGAATAATGGAGCCAATGATGATTCAAACCATGTGACGAATCGAGTTGATGATGCTACCATCTCTGTACCTCAATTCCATGAGAATGTTGCTACTGAAGTTGTCAAAGAGAATGAATCTCAAATCACCATTACTGTAGGGGTAGAAGAAACCGAACCCAGAATGGAAGAGATTGCTCCAATAATAGAATAAATTGTTCTCACAACTGCTGAAGTTGCTCCAATGATAGAGACCCGCATGATTGTGCATAAATATTCTACTGCAGGGATTGTTTGTGTGCCTCCCGTATCATAAATTATTTGGTGGATTTAGCGTTGCTACTGGATATGCCGGTTTGTACGAGAAGATATGAGAGATGTATGGTCACATCGTCGTTACCAAAGACCCAAAACGTGTCTACTTCTTAACCAGGCAAGTAGGATCTATCTTGCATGTTATATATGATATACGAGCCAGAGCTAGGAATACTGTCACTCTAGATGTACTCTTTAATTGGGAGTACAACTTGAAGAATTATGAGGAACTGGGTTTCAATGTGGGGTGGATTTAGGATCGCCCAGTTGATTGAAGAATTGGAGTCGGAGAAAGCATCCTTGCGAAACCTGAAGATTGCAGAGGAGCAAAAATCTTTCTTTTCTGATCTCCTTTAGTTTCTTTCCATAATCCTTTGAACTCTGAACTTCTGAGAGATGTAAGACTTTATTTTGGTTTTGATTTTTTGATTGGTTTTGGATGAGTGAGTGACTGAGGATTTCCTTTTAGATTTGATAGAGATTTTTCTTTAAATGAAAGAACTTTGATAAATTACTGAATTCTTATACTGGATACAAGTATTGCAAACGTTTTGGAGGAATTGAAAATACAGGTGAAAGAAAATCCTAAAATGCTTTAGGTGTCTCGAACGTTCGTTTGTGTCTTGAGAAAATAACACCCTAAGACGCCGAATGTCTCAGGCGTCAAAGGCTTTGAGCCAATTCTCATGTATCACTGGCACAATGGCTTTGTCATCCATGTTGATCAACTTGTAGTATCCACCAACCACGGACTTAGTGATCATGAAAGGCCCTTCCCAATTAGACCTCCTCCTTGATGAACGAATATTGCGTTTAACTGCTTTGAGAACCAAATCTCCTTCACGAAATTTGTTTGGATTGATTGCTCTTGCCCTGAAGATCTTCTGATGATTCGTCATTCCTCTGATGATGGGGTTCCATGCTCGTGCGGTTGAAGCTTTCTGACTTTGTGGCACATATGGACACTCATGTGAAGTTACAGGAGGATATCCGAGATATTCTTTGTCATACTTGTTAATCATCTCAGCAATAGAATTTTCGGTGAGATGTTCAACTTGAAGAGGCTCCACATTCAATCACTTGGTAAAATATTGTTGAGGCGAGACCAACCACTCATAGCGTTTGGTGAGTGCTAGGTTATTAGCGAGATTTAGTCCCCGGACCAGGGTAGCATGTTTGAAAGTTGATAATATGGACGCATGAGGGGAAATAAGACTTACCTGAGTGCGGAACCTTTTGATGAAAGCATGCGCATCTTCTTCAGGTTTTTGCGTCAATTCCATCAAGGCTTTGACTTCCTACAGATGCTCGAATGATGGAGTATCCTCTATTTTTTCTGAATCAGAGCTTTCTTCAACAGAGAAATGTGCAATTGAGGGTGTTGGAGTTACCTTTTCAGTATGAATCCATGTTCACCCAAGGATCATATCATATCCTGGGTCCTCCCTAATTATGTGAAATTTGGTTTCTGCCCAGGTTGAACTAGTTTTCATCTTGAGAATGATGTAACCATACGCATCCCTGAAGACCCCTTCATGATCTCTGACTAAAACAGGAGCATGAGTGGCTTCTTGTCGAGTGATGCCTGCAGCTCTGAGAGTTTTCAAAGGGATGATATTGACAACAGTGTCAACATCAACCAACACTCGCTTGAATTCATTTCCCTTGAGATTGACTGTGGTGAGAAGTCCCCAGTCATACATCTCTTTGTCAGTGACTGGAGGTTCAGGGGGTGTTTCTGGTATGGACAGACGTTTCCCAGACACTATATGGTTCAAAGCCACGAACATGTCCTTCCTTTGATGCACAAGTTCACCAATTGTTGTTCAGCAACATTAGGGTCATGACAATCTAAAGCTTGAATTCTGAACCTCTTCACATAGTCGTTCGGATGTTCAGTGTTCTTCTGAGCCATTCTTCCTAAGTCAGAGAGAGTAATCTGCTCAGAGACGAAGAAGTATTTCCTGTAGAAGGCATTAACCATTTATCCCCAATTAGCGATGCTCCCAGGTGCAATGTTGTTGTACCAGGTGTATGCTCGGCCTGTCAGGGATTTCGAGAATTCCATCAGACGGACGACATGATTGTGTTTGTGCTCTCCTAGTACCACCAGGAATCGAGAGACGTGTTCTCGAGCGTTCCCTGTTCCGTTGTATAGTGTGAATGTTGGGGAAGTATAGCCTTTCGGGAGGGGAATTCTTTGCGTAACAGCAGGATATGGAGGTTGTTGACGGTGAACAGATGATGTTTTGTCTTTTCCTCGATCCTCCATGAAGCGTTCCAGGTCTTCATGAGTTATGAAGCCCGTAGGTTCCTTTGATGGTGGGTTATCTGCAGCCTTGTGCACTTCATCATCATCTGCTACATGGATCGGAGTAACTTCAGGATCAGGAGCCGGAGATGTTTCTTTGGCTTTTCCTTTCTTCTGAGCTTTCTCTGACATCTTGTCAGTGAGAGTTTTGAGATAATTGCACAGCTCTTTCTGAGTGTTAGCCATGTCAATCTGATTTTTGGCAAGAGTTTCTTGCACATTCATGAGATCACCTATGGTAGGTGGATTTCTTCTGATTTCTTCAGGAGACCTGCCGAATAGAGGATTGTCTCCGATGTTGATTTGCAGAGGAGTGGTATCGCCAGTTCCGTTGTTGGAAACATGAGTAGTTTCTTGAGTACCACCATTGTTGCTAGTGCTAGCGTTGTTTGGGTTAGGATTTGTGACTGAACCTGACCTAGGATCAACCATTTTGTGAGAATTTTAGATTGCAACCGAGAGATTAATCTCCCACTATGGTCGCCAATCTGTAAATAGGGAAAAACGATTCGCTGGTTTTTTTAGGAAAGTAAAGAGACGACCGTGCGGACGAGACTCCTCAACCGCGCAAACTGCTTAACCTCAAACAGATGCACTGCACGGGAGTACTTTGAGTTCGAAAGATCAATCTGTAGGACTCCGACCTGAACCAAGTCAATGGCCGTTCCAGAGTCAATTCGGTTACAAAGAGGGAGATGGGTTGATCTGTAGAAGGGAAGCTGAGA
Organism: Papaver atlanticum; assembly: GCA_023531105.1. Taxonomy (NCBI): domain Eukaryota; kingdom Viridiplantae; phylum Streptophyta; class Magnoliopsida; order Ranunculales; family Papaveraceae; genus Papaver; species Papaver atlanticum. The sequence goes on from JAJJMB010012638.1 coordinate 2,309,459, forward strand.
ATTGTGGGATCAATGATGATCAAGGATTGTGGATGTGTTGAAGGTTTCTGCAAGTATGTGTAAATAAGATTCGATCGAGAGAAATTGTGTCTTCAGTCATCGATTTTTGGCTTATTTATATTGTCAGAATAGTAAACACATTGATCCCAGTAAGTGTGACGGTTTCTTGAGTGAAAGAGTGGAAAGTGGGAGATCGTGGTAAAATCAGTTCCATGTCGTGTGGAGACTTGATTGATCGTCGACCAACTAATTTGCTAACTCCCTCAACCGCTTGCACAACTTACTCACGTTTCTCATCATGGATGAACACATGTGTCGTAGGCCTCCAGACAAAATCCCTAATTGATATCCCTCCATGTGACGTGCTTGATGTCTCACGAACATGGAGTCTGCAAACAGACGTGTATTTAATTAGTCAGTTGTTGACTTGATTAGACGGTGAGTCTAAGTTTTGTTGAATTGAGCATGATTGACGAATGCTCAGTGATTCATGGATTGAACATGTCTGTTGAGACGTATAGTTCTTGAATCAACATGATGATAGTTTAGAAAATATTGCTTGCCTGAGCAAATATTGCTCGTATGATAAATCGTTGAATATTTATAGTTGAATCAATATTACCACTCTGAGCAACGTTGCTCGTGTCTGAGTAAAATTGTTGAATATTGATGGTTAAATCAATATTCCTCGTTTGAGCGAATATTGCTCGCCCAAGAGAATATTGCTCGTTTGATGAATTATTGGTAACATGACCAAATAAAATATTAATTAAAATATTGGTAGCTGGACCGAATATTATATAATTAATAAGATGCTGATTGTCGAATCAACATAAAATTATTAGTGTTTAACTTGCTCAAAATAACGATTTGCAGAGCATTCAGTTCGAAACCCTAATTTTGATCAATTGCTGATCAGTTGGTGATTTATTTAAGATCAATCACTGAGTTAAGGAGGGACCGGCTACATGAGGTGATGGACGACCATGTAGTGCCCAGGCGCTCGTGTGAGCATGCACCAAAGTCCTTTGTTGACCAATTGGTGAAAGGATTATTAAATGCTGGTTTAATCATTTATTAAAAAAGTGCTCGTCTGAGCATTAGGTAATAAAACCTAATTATGGAGAAGTGAGGGACCGACCAAGAGGTCATGAGACCGACCCTTGGTGGTCGCTGATAGTCGTTTGAGCAAATTCCAAGTTGGTTGGAAAGACTTTGGACCCAATATGAGAAATTGAGCAAATTAGGTCAAAATTATAAAGATGTGTGGGACCGGATCCTTGTAAGCCTTAGGGCCGGCCTTGGTCGATCAAGGAAGCATGCCCGTGTCACCATAATGTCCGTGTCTCAGTCCTGAGAGTGTTGGCATTTTCTGGTGTGCGTTTGAGCAATATTTTGGATTTTCAGAAAAGTTCGATCTTTGACTGAAATTCTTGATTTTGCTCGAATGAGCAAGTGGAACTTTGCTCATTTGATCAATACTTTGAGAATATTAAAATAATAATATTTTAATATTTTTCGTGAGTAGCCTAGTCGGTCATGTGAACATTGGACTTTTTGGCTTTTTCATGGTTTGAGCAATATTTGAGAAAATATGGAAAAACCAGGGTTTTTGCTCAAACGAAGAAGGTTTATGAGATGAGGGAAATAATAATTGTGAAGACAAGGGATTGCAAAGTGTGGGACCGGCCATGGATAGGGCATGGCCGGCCGGCTAGGTAGCCCGGTCCCGTGACACTTTCCCCTATTTTTATTATTTTTCATCCTTAAAGGAAAATATGGAGAAACCGTGAGTTTTGCTCAAACAAGGAAAGTTGCTTGAATGAAGGAGTCTTCATGAGATCATGAAAATAATAAAATAAGAAAAAATAAAGGAAGAGGCGTGGGGGACCGGCCACGGCGGCATGGCCGGCCGGCCGGTGGGCCCGGTCCCTAGACGCCTCTTTTATATTTTTTATTATTATTTTCTCTCTCATATTTTCTGTGGGTTTCCTCGTTTGTCCATATTTTTGAATGCTCGTTCGTGCATTTGGGTGCTCGTTCGTGCATCATCGTTGAGTACAGTGCACTATTTTCTTGGGGCTTACTCGGTGATAGTACAGACGCCCGTTGAGTAATTATTACTAATTCATGAAATTCAGCGGAGAATGATTCATGAAACGGAGTAATAAAAATGAAATGGTTATCTATTACTAATCCATGAATCCAGTCGGGGGATTCAAGGAACGGAGTATGAGATATAATAGATTATTTTCTAGGAATTCAGTGGATGAATGTCACGATAAAATTAATCTATTTGCAGAATCGATATATGAGATAGTTGAAGCATCATACTCATTCTGTAAGGTGCATAGTCAGGGAACAACGTGCAGCGTCGATGTCCTGAAGGCATTAATCCCTCTAACAAACAATTATGTCTAGAGAGCCGCCTGAATCTATACACGGTCTCTCTACATAGTCAGGGAACAACGTGCAGTGTTGACGTCCTGAAGGCGTTAAGCCCTTTAACAAACAATTATGTCTAGAGAACCACCCAATCATTATTCTATGTAGAGGTGGGTCTCTCTATGTAGTCAGGGAACAGCGAGCAACGTGACGTCCTGAAGGTGTTAAGCCCTCTAACAAACAATTATGTCTAGAGAACCGCCCAATCATTTGATTCTACATAGAGGTATGATGAAATGTGTGTAGCATCGAACGCTCAGCCGGAGGCCTTTCGAGAAATATATTCATCATTGCTCTGAGAGGAACGCTCACTCAGTCAGAGATCGTGAAACGGTTCACGGATCTTAAAACATGAATCGTCACATGCGTTCCTGAAACCGGGTCAGAAACATGCAGTATCATGATTTTACGATTTTAACCTTTGTCGAAAATCCACCTTCAACAACTGCCTAGTAGGGAATCAGGGTATTCCACTATTTTCCAAGCCTTTATGGCAAGCATGGAAAGGTTATTAAGTTCAGCCTTTTCTAAGCCTAAACCACCTTCAGACTTAGGGGAACAGAGAATGTCCAAGGAAAAAAAGATGGAGTTTTATGTCTTTAGAGTAAAGAGTTACTCCCCACCAAAATTTATAGAGATCGGAGTCCATATTTTGCAGAGGTATTTTAAGATGATAAAAGCAATCATCTGATAAATGGGGATAGGCTAACTCCAAATGTTTTATAACGGAAGTTGTGGAAGTCAGTGAGAGAAATTTATGATACCAAGAGGTAATTCTAGCATCCACATACTGTAAAATACTCATATAAGTTTGAGTTTTAGATTTGTGGAAAGTAATGGGAATACCAAGGTAATTTTCACCTAGATTATGAGTATGAATATTCAGTTAGAAGATAACTGACTCATCACATGATCTGGAAGTTCCTTGCTGAACATGATACCATACTTATCAAAGTTGATCTCTTGTCTAGAAGCCAAATAATATTCATGCAACTGATCCTGAATATCTTGAATGCCATATTATCAATATACACAGATAACGCATCAGAGAAAATAATATAGAGATAGGGAGAAAGAGGATCGCACTGTCTAAAACCCCTCCATGTTTGATTAAGCCGGTAGAGACCCCATCAAGTAAGATATCTAGGAAACTGTAAAGAGATATTACATTATAAGATTAACCCAATGCTCATATAGTCCAAGTTTCCTAAAAACCTTTCTCAAAAAAATCCACTCAAGTTTACCATAGGGTTTAGACATGTCAAGTTTGATAACAGTCAATCCATCTTTATTTTTATGGTGATTAACATAAAAAAACAACCTTATTGTCAAGAAGAATATTATCTGAGATACTTCTCTTTGGAACAAAAACATTCTAATTGGGAAATAAGGTTATCCATAAGGGGTTTTAGTCTATTTTAGGTTTTACACAAATCCTAATTTGATTATATATTTGATTATCCCACCGTCAACAATAACATTTTAAAGCGCATACCAGAACAGTGGTTGTGTCGTTGGTGAATAACGTTCACATCCCTGGATCGAGTCTACCCTTCCCTCGTGTTGGTATTTTTTGTGGCTCTGGCAAGTTGACCTGCCAACCCGCCAGAGCCAATCTGTTGACAGCTCCATGCAGCACCAAGAGTAGTTGAGCTACCTCTGTGGTTATATAAATATACACCAGTAATAATCAATACAGACAGTAATAATCAAGAGGTGATATTTTTCTCCAGCTTGTGGCTAGGCTAGCAATTAAAGCCTTGAACGATTCTTAATTACTTAAAAATTGTTTTTAATAGAAAATTTATACATAAAAAGTTTATAATATTATTTTTTATTATAATACTAGCTTAATTTTTAGAAATGTGATTATTGTGTTAAATATACAATATCTAATAAAATCAAATCTTGAAATATTTTTTATTAGATATTAATAAATACCTATAGGAGGGCGAAAGTGGCATTTTGGTTGAAATAACCAACATATCCTTACACTTGGTAACTACAATAATACCTAAGAATGCCGGTAAACATATATTTTAAACAATTTTGTGTGTAAACACTGATTAATAGTTATATATGTGTAAATATTAATTTTGTAAGAAATGGGTTGATCCAATTTGTGATACCCTTTTCTCAATTAGTTTAAGATTGTATTTTTTTGTTCTTTCTTCGTCTTATTCGGATGGTCTTGTCTTAAATTCAAAACAACTAATTTTTTTTCTTTTCTTTTTACGTAAAAATTAAAAGAACTTAGTATCAATTTCTTTGTAAAAGTTGAGTGGGGCCATTCTTCTCATGGTGGTCACGATTCTTCTTATTCCGAGATCCATTATTATTTTCGTGATCGCCATTCTTCTCATGGTGGTCGTCATTCATATCATGTCATCATTATTCTCGTGGTACGTGCAATTCTTCCCATTGGTGATCGTCATCTTCACCTCCTCCTCAATCTCCTCTATGGGATGAAGACAAGTGAGTAAACCATTTCACGGATATGCAGAATTATGCGATTGGTCTTGCTGCTTTTCCTTCAATTCTTGTGGGCTTTGGTTTATTGGGCGTGAAAGCCTTTAACTTTTCTGAGATTTGCGACCCTAAAGTAGACATCACCAGAAAGAAAACCTTCCAATCATTTGGAGCTTTTGCTTTTCAGTTGTTTGTCATCTCCACTGCGATCTTTGAAAAAGTGTTCAGTAGAGGACTTCTAGTCCTGGAGCTAGCACAAAAAAGGATAAGGATCAATGTCAAGTATTTCATCTGCGGTGTCTTCGTAGTGTCGGGTTCTACCTTCACTAGTTTGGCCCTCATCAACTTTGCGCAAATACGTCTTGGGATACAATACTGTGATTCTATATACGTCGTAATGTGATGATTGTGCTTGCTTGCTGGTTGGTTTATGCGGACATCTATGTGGCTCATGCTATACGTCGTGTAATCTCTTCCTCTTAGTTGTTTTCCAATTCTTTACTTCCGTTAATGTATTTATTTTCTATGTTAAACAAAGACAAAGATTGTTATCAGCTTACTCTAAGGTTAAAGAGATGTTGTTTAAATAATACAAAGAGAAAAATTGTTATTAGCTTACTCTATGCTAGTGGTGCAGTTGTCCCCATAGTTTTTAAAATCACACGATTCACGATTTGAATCACATATGTTTAACCAGTCAAATTTCTATTTGAATCACATATGTTTAACTGGTCAAATTTATTATATGTAGTAAACCTGGAAAATTAAAAGCCCAAAGAGATTCGAACTCCCGCCCTAGTCTAGCTTCAACCACTGTTCGATGACTTGTTTTTGTGATACTGACCATCTTATAATATATTTATAAGGTTCTCTCATTATATAAGTTTACATTTATATTTCATTGAATATTGCATATGCATTTAACTTTTTTATATGTACATTCTTATTTTTTATTTATAATGTAAAGATAGCGATTTAATAATCACCCATGAATCTTGATTCACGATTCAACATACAATTCGATTCTTAAAATTGAAAAACGATTCGCTCCGCGATTTACGATTTCACAATCCTGGTTGTCCCAAAAATCTAACCAATTATTAGCTTATACTCTATAACAATCGTTTTGGTATGTAGAGGTCATTAAAGGGATCTAAATTTCTTCCCTAGCTAACATTGTAGTGGTAACCATATTCAAAACTGTAAATCTGACTTACACAAACATTCATATATTGAAAAACAAATAACAAATTTTCACAGAAGCAAAACACAATCACAAAACAAATCAAATAATGACTCTTGGACTCTTCAAAAATCAAAATTCAGTTTTCCTATAAAATAATACTAGCACTTTTTAAAGCACTGCTCGATTGAACCCAACCAAGCATTGGTATGTCAAGTATGGTTGTCATGGTTAGTTACAAACTCAGTCACTTGAATTGTTTATTAAAGTCAACTTCATTAGGTTAGACCTAGGACATAGAAATATTGGGGCAATCTCTAGTTACTCGACGAAAATATGAAACGTATTGAATACAAATGAAGAAATCATCCTTCAGATTGAGGTTAGTAGTTATTGAATTTGACTTGTTCCGTTTTTATCCAGTTTTTCTAAGTCATATTCACTAAAAATATAGCATGAGAGGTTTGTTAACATGACTTTAGTTGTTTTGATGACTTGATCATTCTTATGATCTAAGTGTCAAAGGAGGGATATGGATTAGTTGTTTATACAACTTATTGTGTAGAGTTACATAATATAATTTACTATACTTTTGTAGTTCCGACATAACACTAATATGACTCTTTCCATGGACGGGAAACTAGATATATCTATCTAGTAGTGAACCCAGACTTTGAATTTATGTTAAGAAACTTTTTTTTGGCATAAGTTTAACTTTGTTTAGACAATAATTAACTTTTAAATGTCTTATAGGATTTGGGATTGATATTGTTATAGCATTGCTCAGTCAAACTCACCAAGCGTTCGTATGTCAAATTTGGTTGTCATATTCTAGTTCCAAAAACTTGAAGCTGCTTGATTTGATTACTAGAGTCAACTTTGTTTGGTTAGAATAGGAATGTTGAGACTTGCTCTTGTTATGCACGAAGAACCTGAAGACTTATCGACATCAACAGACACGTCATCCTTTAAGTCGAGGTTCGTAACACGGACTTGACTTGTTTCATTTCTATCTACGCTCTTTCAAGTCGGTATTTATTTAAAAAATAACATACAAAGTATAGTTCGTTTACTTGTCTCTAGTATCAATAACTTGATCATTATACTATGATCAAAGTATCAAGATAAGATATACTAGTTGTTTCATACAACTTTGGTGTATGAAGTTACGAAGTATAATTATTTATAGGCTTCGTGAATCGATGTTACACTAATTGGTAGCTTGATGTCATTTAGTGTGTTTAAACTTCTGGAATGAATTCAACCTTTGGGGATTATATATAAAGGAATATCATATACATAATCTAAGCAAGTAGACTTGCGAAATCATATTTCATAGTCGAAAGAGAGTTCAGGTTCGATCCCTTTGTAGGACTGATCCCTTGTGGCAAAGACCGATTCCATGTGTAGGACCCATCCTTGACCTATCTTGTTTATGATTTATTTTGTATTTTGTATTTTCATTTTCTATATATATGACGATCTTCGGGTTTGTACAAACATCAAGATGTATACGGATTAAACTTAGAATGTTCATATAATGTTGACATGGTGATTTGAACATGTGTGAAACTCTTATCACTTAATGTTCAAGTATTTTCTTTGGTTCTCAAGGCGAGACCCCAAAATCAAATATTCATATATCTTTTAGATATGCGTATGCTTACCATATCCCATAAGTTTGTATATCTCTAGTTGCTATGTTAGTAAAATATATGTATATATGCTAGCTAATATTAGTTGTCAAACCAAGAGTAATTTCGGTATATGAGTTTTTTTGCATTTGGAATTTGTCAAAACCCAAAATATACATTTATTGCATATCTTAAGGATTTTTGGATTTTGTAATTTATCGTTGTCCAAGCAAGCCTTGATAGAGGAGAGTAATCTAATTAGGTGAAATCTCTTGTGTTTCCTTCATTTAAATTCTTATAAGGGATCAAGAAGCTTTTAGTAGTATCGATGGTGGGAAATTAAATCGTATTGTTATTTTAGTTTCTCATTATTAATTTGATTGACTTACAGTGTAGTTATCGTTGCTCAATCAAACATGTTACTCCATGGTCTTTTATTTTGATATATAAGGTCACTCAAGTTTGTTTGAGGATTGACTATACAAATCTATTTGATTTGAGATCTAAAGATAAGACTAGTGATCATCCAACGTTAACAGATTATGTTCCACATGTGATCGATCGTCAGTAGTAATCAAGTTGTTTGAGCGGGAGATACTTTGAAGATTGAAGACTAGAAGACTTTTTATATTTGGTATTCTGATATTTTTTGATACTTCGTACATACTGGGATCTAACAAGCAGTTTATTTTGATAGACGTCAGACTTGTGGAAAGATCATGAAAACTGGTTAGTTGTTTTTTTTCGTAGAACTGCTTGACTAGAGCATGCTGATTGAGATAGATTATTGTTATAATCTTTGTCTTGGTATTGATCTTTGACCAGAGGTGGTTATTGGAACAACTTAGTCCTTTACTATTACGAGTTACGATCCAAAAAAGTTGAAAAGAAGAAGTCTCCACAACAAGTGAAGCAACTTGAGATAGTGGACTCTATCTTGGGGTTCACGTGTGAAAAAGCGGGGTCTAACAAACACACCCAATATTTTGCTTAGCAATTTGTATGGACAAACTCCAATATACTTTCGAGAGAATCAACTAGACAGTCAGACTCAATCTCAAGAAAAGTATATCCAAGAGTTGTATCTCTGTTTCACAATGTAATCAGCAAATCAAAAAGATAGAAATCCGTGAGCCTGATTATTATGTGAAACAACTTGAACGGTACCAAAGACCAACGTTCAAGTGTTAATCAATATAATCAACAACCAAAGGTTGGATTCTCTAATTGATTGAACTAAGCACAACCTGTGATATTTCTATTATATAACAAAATATAATGCGGAAAAGAAATAACACAGACACCATAAAATTTGTTAACGAGGAAATCGCAAATACAGAAAAACCCCGGGACCGAGTCCAGATTTGAACACCACATTGTATTAAGCTGCTACAGACACTAGCCTACTACCAAGCGAAATTCGGACTGGAATGTAGTTGAGCCCTAATCAATCTCACACTGATCAAGGTACAGTTGCGTTTCTTACGCCTCTTGAACCACGCCGAATTCTGCGCACTTGATTCCCTTAGATGATCTCACCCACAACTAAGAGTTGCTACAATCCAAAGTCGAAGACTTGATAAACAAATCTGTCTCACACAGAAAAGTCTATTGTATAGATAAATCTATCTCCCACAGATATACCTATGAGTTTTATTCCGTCTTTTGATAAATCAAGGTGAACAGGAACAAATTGATAAACCAGACTTATATTCCCGAAGAACAGCCTAGTATTATCAATCACCTCACAATAATCTTAATCGATTAACAAAACAAGATATTGTGGAATCACAAATGATGAGATGAACATTGTTTGTGACTACTTTTCAATCTTGCCTATCGGAGAATAAATCTCGAGCAAATCTTAAATAAGATAGTACTCAATCACGATAGAAAACAGCAAGATCAGAACATGCAACTACAGAGAAATAGTTGGGTCTGGCTTCACAATCCCAATGAAGTCTTTAAGTCGTTAACCTACAGGGTTTCGTGAAAAACCTAAGGTTAAAGGAGAATCGACTCTAGTCGCAACTAGTATCACACAAGACGTGTGAGGATTAGGTTTCCCAGTTGCTAGAGTTCTCCTTTATATAGTCTTCAAATCAGGGTTTGCAATCAATGTTACCTTGGTAACAAAGCATTCAATATTCATCGTTAGATGAAAACCTGATTAGATTCAAGATAATATCTTTCAACCGTTAGATCGATTATACACAAATGAAATGTACCATCATTTAGATAAAGGTAACCGCACCTAAACGTGTACACTTAGTTAGTTCAACAATAGTTAACCAATGGTTAGCCATATGAGCACTTTCATATCATACTTATTCATCTTTATCATAACTAGTTCAAATGACTCAAATGAAACTAGTTAGAGAGTTGTTCAATTGTTTATATTCTCATTGAAGTATACAAGGCACAATTGAAGCAAAATCGATTTTGATTCACTCGAATCATTTCATGAACATTATAGCCACGGTTTGCAAAAGATTGCATTCCTTATTATATAAATGTATTAGTTCATGAACAACCGATTTTATAACATAACCTACTCAAGTATGCAAACGGGTACGCATACCTAAGTAAACGGACTGAGCTTGGTTACGCCAGTACGCGTACGGGTACGCATACCATTTTACACTTCCAAACTCCAGCAGAAATTCACGGAACTTGAACTTCCGCCAGTACGCGTACGGTTATGCATACTTAATTTCTGGACTTCAAACAACCAACCAGTACGTTTAAGGGTACGCATACCATGGTTCCCGGTTTTGGAATTTACACAAATGTGAATACACACTATGTTTATATCCAATCATGGTTACATGTTCTAAACCCTCATTTGAAACATTGAAACATTCTTGGAAGACGACAATAGATGTCTCACATAAACAATTAGCTTCAAAGCAATTTTCAAGTGATCGAATGATCAATACTGAAAAAGTGGGGGTACAACAACCTCACCCAATAATTCGCTTACCAATCTGTATGGACTAACTCCAATATACTTTTAAGAGAATCAACTAGACAGTCAGACTTAATCTTAATAAAAAGTATATCAAAGAGTTATATCTCAATTTCTCGATTCAATACTTACTCAAGAAAATAGAAATCTGTGAGTCTAATTGAATACAAGAGAAATTAACTTGAACGGTACCAAAGACCAATGTTCAAGTATCAATCAATTTCAATCAACAACCAAGGTCGGATTTACCAATTGATTGATTCAACGCACAACCTGTGATATTTCAATTATATAAGAAAATATAATGCGGAAAAGAAATAACACAGACACCAGAATTTTTGTTAACGAGGAAACCGCAAATGCAGAAAACCCCCGGGACCTAGTCCAGATTGAACACACACTGCATTAAGCCGCTACAGACACTAGCCTACTACAAACTAACTTCGGTCTGGACTGTAGTTGAACCCCAATCAATCTCACACTGATCCAAGGTACAGTTGCGCTCCTTACGTATCTGATCCTAGCAGGATACTACACACTTGATTCCCTTAGCTGATCTCACCCACAACTAAGAGTTGCTATGACCCAAAGTCGAAGACTTTAATAAAAAAAGCTGTATCACATAGAAAAGACTACAGGAATAGATAAATCTGTCTCCCACAGAAATTCCTACGAGTTTTGTTCCGTCTTTTGATAAATCAAGGTTAACAGGAACCAATCGATAACCCGGACATATATTCCCGAAGAATAACCTAGAATTATCAATCACCTCAGATTAATCTTAATCGACTAGCGAAACAAGATATTGTGGAATCACAAACGATGAGACGAAGATGTTTGTGACTACTTTTATATCTTGCCTATCGGAGAAATTAATCTCAAGCCAATCTTACGATTGCACTCAAGCACGATAGAAACAGCAAGATCATATCACGCAACTACAGACAAAATAGTTGGGTATGGCTTCACAATCCCAATGAAGTCTTCAAGTCGTTAACCTACAGGGTCTCGGTAGAAACCTAAGGTTAAAGGAGAATCGACTCTAGCTTATACAACTAGTATCACACATGAGGTGTGGGGATTAGGTTTCCCAGTTACTAGAGTTCTCCTTTATATAGTCTCCAAATCAGGGTTTGCAATCTAAGTTACCTTGGTAACAAAGTGATAGACGCATTTATGTGTCTATTTTCATCTCTATTGTATATATTATTAGTACCCATTTTTGTACTTATTATGGTGTTTTATGTCTTTGTAGGTATTTTTAGAGAAATAAGCTCTTGCGACGAAATTGGCTCGTAAAGTGGTGTTTTACACCCCAGGATAGAGTACTAAAGGAACCTCGGAAATACACCGGAAACACCCCAGAAATACACCGGAAGAATCCCGAAAAAGTGTTGGAAAAACCCCAGGAAAAAGTGTTAAAGGCACATACCAAAATTACTAAAGGCACCCTAAAAATGGATAAGGGCACCCCCAAGGCAGCCGAGCTGCTAAAGGCACCCCAGGACACTTCACCTTCATCGTTTGAAAAATATTTTTGGCGGGAAAAAATTCATTTTTCTGCAGAATTTTCTGTTGGATTTTTGAAGGAGTTTTAGTGAGATTAAATCATTGATTTTGATTGGGATGAACGTGATATGCCCAAACAATGATGGTATGAGCGTTCTAATGCGTTCAGTTGGGCTGAATTTTCGTCGGGAAGAAAATATTCAATCTCGGAATACAACGTGTTTGAACGTGCATGGATTGAGTTTTGATGGAGTTTGGTTGCTGCAGAAGTGTGGAGGAGTCAAACAAGGAAGTTCTGGAGCGTGTATACGTCGAAAAGATGCGTAAGAACCTAAAACATAAAAGAAAATATTCATGAGTTAATGGTTGGATATCGAGAAGATTTTTGGGTTATTACGATATTATTCTTGTTCCTGTGACTATATAAAGGCTTTAGGAGACTCAAAGAAGGGATGGAGAGTTTAGGGGGAGAATAGGGAGACGTTTAGAGCATAAGAAATCGGAAAAAAAAAGTTACAGGAAAAATAAGTTTTCTGCTGGTGCAGAAAGTACGAAGAACATAAGACCCTTCAAGACCGTCGTTCTTCAACAGTGCCAGTGACGGTATTTCTTTATCGTTTTCTGTAACAGTTGATTCTGTAACAAATATAAGTGTTACAAAACCCGATTTTATTCATTTTTCTCCCATTTCATCATTTGTGAACCATTTTTGAGCATTAATAAAGATGAATTTGGAGCATGTTTCCATGATAATGATGAGCTAATTCTCGCATAATCAAGGCACGGAGGAAGCTATTTATGCATGAATAATTGGTAACCATTCTATTTTTCTCTAATTTATATTTTATAATTCACTCATTCACTACTTTGTAGAATTTTAATTGCTTGCATAATTTTTCCTAATTAGTTGTGATTCAATTAGATAGGTTATGCTTTGGTTAGATAATCTATGCTTAAGGGATACAATTAATGTTTGAGAATATGCTTGATAATTTGTGAATTAAGAAAAAGATATTTTAAAAATAATTAGATTTTTGGAATTCTTATCATCGTTTATTCATGTGTAATAGTGGAATCTAGTGTCTTGGTTATTTTCACTCTAAAAAAAAACAAATTTGGATTAAAATTTTCTCTACTTTTAGTTTAAATAAATCTAAATTCAATTTCTTTCACAAGTCTTACGAACCTCATTCTTACCACTATCAAAATTATATCACAAAGCATTCAATATTTACTGTTAGATGAAAACCTGATTAGATTCAAGCTAATATCTTTCAACCGTTAGATCGAACTTAGCTTGTTATACACAAATGAAATGCATGTTCATTTAGGTTTGTGTAACCGTACCTAAACGTGTACACCTAGTTGGTTCAACAGTAGTTAACCAATTGGTTAGCCATATGAGCACTGTTATATCAACCATATTCATCTTCACCATAACTAGTTCAAATGACTCAAAAGAACTAGTTAGAGAGTTGTTCAATTGCTTAGATCTCATAGAAGTATACAAGACACAATCGAAGCAAAAACGATTTTGATTCACTCGAATCGATTCATGAACTTTATAGCCACGGTTTGCAAATATGCATTCCTTCGTTTATATAAGTTTAAGTTCACGAATAAACCGTTTTTAGAAAATAATCCACTCAAGTACGCATACCTGTATGAGCACACTTTGGTTCAAGGATTTTCGACTTACACACGTATGAGTTCACATACAATGTTTATACCCATTCAAGGTTATATATTCTAAACTCTCATTTCAATCATTGAAGCATTCCTAGAGGATGTTAAATAAAGGTTATTCACACACTATTTTTCATCAAAGCGATTTTCAAGATATTGAAATAATCAACATGACTTTCGTCACTTGTAAAGATGAACTTGGCCAAAGTGAAAGCTTACCAACACATATTTCGAGAAATAGATAAGCGAGATAAACTCGGCTCAAAATAGCAAATGTGTATAATCAAAGTCTATATAGCAAAACGACTTTTGTCTCAAGATAGGAGATAGAGTAGATAGACTTTTTGAGTGATAGATAAGTTCAAGTCTCCATATACCTTTTAGTCGATGAAGTTCCACCAGTTCCTTGAGTAGTTCTTCGTCTTTGTATGATGAATGCCGTGGAGTCTAGAGCTCAACTATACTTTTTATCCTAGTCCGAGACTTAGCTATAAGTAGACTAGAAATCAAGACTTATAGTTTTGGCAACTAAACTTGACAAACAAGCTTGAGATAGAAACGCTTGCGAGTTCGACCGAGCAGTGCTCTAACAAATACGAAACATTCCGAGTCTACATCAAATGACTGTCTCACACAAATCATGTAAGATGTTACAAGGCGATTTTCACATGATAATCTTTTGACTTTCGTCAAGAATAAAAGATGAACTTGGTTAAAGCGAAAGCTTACCAACACATATTTCGAGAAATAGATAAGCGAGATAAACTCGGCTCGAAATACCAAATGTGTATAATTGAAGTCTATATAGCAATACGACTTTTTGTCTCAAATAGGAGATAGATTAGATAGACTTTTGAGTGATAGATGAGTTCAAGTCTCCACATACCTTTTGTTGATGAAGTTCCACAAGTTCCCTTGAGTAGTTCTTCGTCTTCATTCGATGAACGCCATGAAGTCTAAAGCTCAACTACACTTATTATCCTAATCCGAGACTTAGCTATAAGTAGACTAGAAATCAAGACTTATAGTTTTGGCAACTAAACTTGACAAACAAGCTTGAGATAGCAACGCTTGTGAGTTCGACCGAGCAGTGCTTTAACAACGTGCATGGACCAGATTATTTATAGGCGCATGGATAATGAAGGAACTGAGTAACTAGCGGTTTAATTCTGAGAGTTTTCATAACTGGACTGTGTCCCGAGGTTATCCTGCCAAGCAATTTTCCTCGATAATAAATTCATTTGTATCGTGTTATTTACTTTACTTCCATATTATAATTGTTGCATTTATAACTAAAGTAAATACACTCGTACGTTAATCCACTTGGTATGCGATCCCATAGTTCGATTTCAAACATATAACTATATACCAAGTTAACATCTTGTTGAAGTTGTCTTATGGCAGTTATCTTTTCTGTAAGATTATATAAGGTGTGTTTATAGTAGGTTGCTACGAAAATATTATGGTGTACTTGGTGCCCTCGTCAATTCAGATACCCTTGAGAATTGATTGGGGACCTATCACAGGACCGATCCCATACTTGGTATTTTTGAAACCTCCGCCTTAATTGGGTGAAAAGCCATGCAAGACTGGATTGAAAGTTTTATGTCTTGAAATATTTAACACATGTTTTAACTCTAATATATTATTGTTCAAATACGTTAGAGCATCGCTCGATCAAACTCACAAGTTTTGCTATCTCAAACTTGTTGTCAATGTTAGATGTACAAAACTATATCTTGATTTCTGGTTACTAAAGTCAAGTCTCAGACTAGGATTAGAGTATGGTAGTTATATATCAGACATCACTGAATAACCATCAAATGTCTCAGACATCACTGAATAACCATCAAAGATTGAAGATCGGAGAACAAACGAATACATTTTCGAGAATTTCATTAACAAAGAGGTATGTGAAGATTGAATTATCCTATTTACTCACTCTATTTACCATTCTATCTTATGAGACCGTGGCATATGATTTTAATAGATTTAATATTGCAAAGAATAAATTTCGAGTTCGAGCTTGTCTTGGTTAAACTCTCGAAACATGATTCAAGCAATGGATATTCGTAGATCCTTAACAATATTAGTTAAAAACAATTTATTATTCAAGAACTATGTTAGAGCATTGCTCGGTCGAACTCACAAGTGTTGCTATCTCAAGCTTGTTATCAAATTTAGTTGATCAAAACTATATCTTGATTTCTAGTATACATTTAGTCAAGTGAAGAACTTCATCAACAAAAGGTAAGTGAAGACTGAACCACCTCTTTCTCAAGTTTTCACCTTTCTATCTATGAGACAATGTCGCATGACTATATTAGATAGTACATGCATAATAGAAATTTCGAGTCAAGTTTATCTTGAAAATAGTTCTCGAAATATATTTGACTAAGCTTAAGAACATTTGTCCATACCTGATGAATTTGGTTAAGAAAAATTTATTGGTCATGACCTAAATTATTATTCAAGATTTAATCATTTGAAAATATCCTGGAACAGTGATATGTGTCATTGATGTTATTCAGGAATGTTTCGAATTGATTCTTATAGAGATATAGAACTACTGTAAATCTGGATACATGAAAGTATGCATACCAGTTTACATACTGGGAGAACTGTTATAAGTCCAGAGCCGCAGTACATATTCCCAGTACACGTGTTTGCGTAGCTATAGTTCGGCAGTGAATTTTTTGTACGCATACCCAGTATCCATACCATAAAAAGTATGTTGATTCGTGAACAAGGAAGGTACGCATACCTAGTATGCAAACCCAAAAAGATTTGTTGGTTGGAAAAGATCTGTGCATTCCTGAACCTTAAGGGCATACATACCCGGTACACGCACTATGACAAAAATACTCACGAACAGGTATACAGTACACATACTTATCATGTCGAATATTTTCAGATGCATAAGAATTATTTCTATGAGATAATCGGCATTTGAACAACTCTCTAAAACACACTATCTAGACATGTTTGATCACAAGTGTGACTTAAGATTAAAGTCTTAAAGTGTTATATGAAAATGGTTAAGCTTGTCATTCAACTGGCTAGTTTCGTCTAACCTTTCATGAACAAGTCATTGTACACGGTTCAGTTATGGTTCATCCTAACCAGAGTGTATATTCTGTTATGTTAATCTCAAGTCAAATTTTTCATTTAACAATGATTATTGATTGCTTGATTCCAAAGATACCTTAGCTTAAATCCAAAGCAACCTTGACCTTGAATGTTTATATAAGGAGAACCTCTAACAACTGGGATCTTTGAATCCCTGATACTATTCTTGTGTGTCCTAGTTGTAAACTAGAGTCGTCCTCTCCTTCAAACCCTTTTAGGGTTTAGTGACTAAAAAGACTTCACCTACGGATTCGTGAAACCAGGTCCAACTATCTTTATCTTGATAGTTCGTGTATCCTGATCTTTCTCTGATTGTTGAGCTTTGCTCCAATATGAAGGATATATAGAAATCACAAAAAATCTTTGTCTTAGACTTTGTGATTCCACAAGTTTATACTTGTGAGGTGAATAATAATCTAGGATACTCTTATGGAGTCATAAAATCAGATTTTGAGGTTTACTAGACTTTGTCTATCGCAATCGATTTTCTACCTGACCTTGATCTTTGACCAGAACGGAAATCACATATAGGATTATCTATGGGAGACAGATTGGTTTAAAGTATTCAATTGAGTTGAAGCAACTCTTAGGCTGTAAAGGACGTCAGATAAGGGAATAAATTACGCGGAGTCCTGCTGGGATTCAAGAGGCATAAGGAGCGCGACTATAACTGAATTTTTGTGATAGTTTAATTCGGTCTCAACTACATTCCAGTATGAAGTTATGATAGTAGAGTCTGTAGCGGCTTAATACAGTTTTGTGTTCAAATCTGGACAAGGTCTAGGGGTTTTTCTGCATTTGCGGTTTCCTCGTTAACAAAATTTATGGTGTCTGTGTTATTTATTTTTTCGCATTATATTGTTTATCTTTATAATTGAAATATCACAGGTCGTACGTAAATCAATTAAAGTAGATATATCCATCCCTGTTTATTGGATACAACTTGATTGATCTTGGATATTGATCTTTGGAATCATCCAAGTACTCTCACGGAATAATCAGGTTCACATACGGACTTGTCTCTGTTTACATTCTGATTGTGAGAGAATGAGATATAAGCTCTTCTTATAACTCCTGATTGAGATTCATTAAGCTGTAACTATCGTAATTGTAAATGAGTTTAGTCCATACATATATGTTACCTAAGAAAAAGTTGGTGGTGTATTTTGGTACCCCCACTTTTTTGAATTATTTCTGTTTCAAGTTGATCATTTGAAAATTGCCAAAGCAACAGTGCATATTGTATATGGATATTGGGAATGTTTCAAATTAATTAATTGAGAAAATGAACTGTTTGGCGATAGGTAAGCATACTTGTATGTTTTACCAAATTCAGTATGAGTTCCGCAGATTGTAGAAGTTCTCAAATCCGGGTTGCAAACCCCTTTACATCCTAGTTCTGATATTAGGTAGGTTCACAAACCCCTACCATCTGACTTTTACTAATTGCCAAGGTTTGCAAACCCTTGTGGCATGACTTTCGCGAACTTCCAAGGTTTTCAAACCCTGTTTCCAATACTGGTTTGCAAACCCTGACTTCACGAATTGTCATAGGTTTGCAAACGTGCCCAGTTCCAGTATTAACATAAGTACATGAACTCTTCTATATGATTATGTTTGGGTATAATACTCATAGACACTTCTAATAAAAATTAATTTACAAAATCGCCTGTGGTTGTGGATCATTGATTAAGTCTTGAGTGTTATTGAACATCGTTAGTGCTTGTAAGTTTAAAGACTACTTAGCCTCTATGAACCATCATTATGCATGGTTCCAAAACCCTAGACCATATGCATTTTTTGTGTAATTTCAAGGCAGACATCTCACATGGTTACATGAATTCCTAATAAGAATTTCATCTAAATTGAGAAAGTGTTTGGTTGAGCTCCAAGCATCCCTAGATTGAATTCGAAGCTACCTGGAGCCTTAATACAGAGACTCTTGTAATATGATTTTTCAATCCCTGGTACTATTGTGTCCCAATTTTTAATCTAGACTTTAGAGTCGTCCTTTATAACCTAGGTTTCCTCTGAGAAACATAATTGGGTTACGATTGTGAAGACTTCATTGAAGGATTCGTAATGCCCGGTCAGGCTATCTTTTACCAGATAGTTCGTGTATCCAGATCTTGTTCTTATAAGGTTCTAGTAATCTTGGATCAGGAACGAGATACATAGAAGTCACAAAGTTCTCTTCGTCCTAGACTTTGTGATTCCTCAAGATAGATATCTAAACTCTTTTTTGATTTGTTTGGATTGTTCTTGAGAGGTGGTTAGTAATCTAAGCTTCTTAGCTAACTGAGCGTAATTTTTCCGGATTCGTGAGGTTCGCTAGCTGGACTTTGTCTACCATAAATATATTTCCAAACCTAGATTAAAAAATCAAAAGGGAAATCAAATAGTATTATATGTTAGAGGCAGATCGGTATCAAAAGTCTTCACCGAGGTTTAATAAAATCTTAGGCTGTAAAGGTCGTCAGCCAAGGGAATAAAGTTCGTAGAATCTTTCAAGGTTTTAAGAGGCGGAAGGAACGTGACTGTAGCTATAAATTGCTTGGAGGGTTAATTTGATATCAATTACATTACAGTCCGAACTATGTTGATAGTAGGCTAGTGTCTGTAGCGGTTTAAGACATTGTGGTGTTCAAAGCTGTACGAGGTCCTGTTTTTTTTTACAGGTGTCATTTTCCTCGTTAACAAAATTCATGTGTGTGTGTATGCTTTTTACTTTTACGCATTAAAAGCTATTACTTTGATTGTTAAAAAGTACTGTGCAAGTTCGTACTCCTATCAAACGAAAAATTTGGTGGTGTACTTGGTACCGTCTCATTTTAAATTGGTATCGGAGAAGGTTCGTGTACTTCGGTGTAACAACCGGCATGACAATCCCTAGCTTAGGTAGGAGCAGTCTGTCTTCAGATTCTTAGTGTGTTCTATAAACCATCGACGATAATCTGTGTACTGATCTGAATAAAGTTATCAATAATCTTTGTCATGAAAAACAATGATTGATAAAGAAAATTGATGGACTTCGTTGTGAACTATACATCAAGAATTTTAATCTTCTAGAAGGATCTGTAAACAAGGAAACTGTTGCCATGTTAGCTGATACAAAGGCTGCCTTGAAAAAAGCTCTTATGGATTCGAAACATGAAAAGGAAGCATCAAAACACTGAAGAATCCGAACCGTTCATCTCTTGATCCTTGTTTAAAATATTATTGACAATCATGAGATAAACGAGGCGTTGGCTTCGAGAAAACTGGTATGACTCAGATTCTATCCAAAGGACCTCATATTGTGAAGTACACATCAATTCCCTCTTGTATATTTTGTGGTCCACGTGATCATTATCAACATACCTATAAGATCTTCTGGTAAAAGAAAAAGATTTCCAAAGATCTCCACAAAAAGTCTCAAAAGCTTCTTTTTAATGTCAGAAGACTTCCAAAGAATCTGACAAGATATCCTGAAAAAGGATACGTAACGTCAGTATGGGAGCACTTGCTCTAAAAATTGACTTCACCCTTTCAGTGTTTTCTCGATAGTGGTTGTAGCCAGACACATGAAATGTGGTCTTTAAAGGAGGACATGTAACCTTTGGAGATGAGAGTTGTTTCTACATTTGTTAGAGCACTGGTCGGTCGAACTCGCAAATTTTGTTATCTCAAGCTTGTTGTCAATGTTAGTAGTACAAAACTATATCTTAATTTCTAGTATACTAATGTCAAGTCTCAGACTAGGTTTAAAGGTTGGTAGTTGAGTATCAGATATCACTGAATAACCTTGAAGATTAAAGACTGAAGATCAAACGAAGACATTGGATAACTTCATCAACAAGAGGTATGTGAATAATGAACCATTCTATTTAGTCACATGAATCTATATGAGACTACGTCGTATAACTTCTAGTAGATTTAATGTTGCAAAGAAGAAATTTCGAGTCAATCTTGTCTTATTTAAACATCTCGAAATATGATTCAAGCAATGGATGTTCATAGGTTCTTAACAATCTTAGTTTGAAGCAATTTATTGTTCAAGAACTATGTTTGTGTTATATGGTAGGAATTGCCCAAGCAATGATATTTAATATCCATGGCATTTGGGAATGTTTCAAACATCAAAAGAGAGTTTCAATAACTTACTGAAATATGGACTCAGGGAAGATATACGTATCTAGTACGCATACCATAGATATCTGAGGTTCTGGAATAGGCATGTACATGTACCTTAAGAGTTTGAATTCACGAATGGGGGACAGTACACATACCTAGTACGCGTACTGTATTGATCTGAGTTCGTGAACAACCAAACGGTACACATACCTAATACGCGTACTACTGGTCCCTGAATTCACGAATTGGTTATGGGTACGTGTACAGTTTCAAATACCTACCCAGTGCGAATTTGCAGATGCTTATATACTATTTTTATAAATATGTTTAACATTGCTACAACTCTCATAGACACCTCTAAGACATCATTGATCATCAAAACACTTGTGTTGTGCATCATGATTCAAATCTTAAGTGTTTAAACGAACACGATATTGCTTATAAGTTCAAAAGGCATATTTTCCGAGAACTATAATTATACACGGTTCCGGTACCCGGACCATAACGTATATTCTTCTACGTAATTTCAAGACAAGTATTTCATATGCTTACTTAAGGCCCTAACGAGACTTTCATCTGAACAGAAAAAGTGTTTGCTTGAATCTCAAGTTATCTTAACTTTGAATTCTAAGAAAACCTAGTCTTGAAAATCTATAAATTGAGAGACTCAATCAACTGGGAGATTCAATCCCTGAAATTTATGTGTCCCAGTTTTTTTCTAAAGGCGCCCTTTATTGACCTAGGCTTCCTAGAGAAACATAATTAGGTCTACGACTGAAAGACTTCACTTAGGATTCATGAGGCCATGTCCGACTATCTTTACCTTGATAATACATGTATCCTGATCTTAAGTTCTCTTCAAGAACGAGATAGATAGAAATCGCAAATTTCTCTTAGTCTCAAACTTTGTGATTCCTCAAGAGAGATATCTGAAAAATTATTCTTAAGTGATTAGTTTTAAGGTTGTTCGGTTAAGAATTCATGCTTCCCATCTAACTGAGTGTACGTGTTCCGGATTTGTGAGGTTTGCTAGCTTTGTCTATTGCAAACAGATTTCCAAGCCTTGATTTATTCGATCTAAAGCGAAATCAAATAGGTTTATCCGTTAGTGACATATTGGTATCAAAAGTCTTCGCTTAGGCTGAAGCAACTCTTAGGCCGTAAAGGACGTCAGCTAAGGGAGCAATTGCGTAGAGGCGTGCAATGTTTAAGAGATGTAAGGGGGACAATTGCAGTTGAATTGCTTGGAGGTGAATTCGGTCTCAACTACATTCCAATCCTAAGTCTGATAGTAGGTCAGTGTCTGTAGCGGCTTAATACAGTTCTTAACCAAAGTGGAATCTACACACCTTTATCATGAGCATTTTGGTCACATCAATTGTCGCTTACTTGGAAAGATCATTAATAAATAACTTGTCTGGGGAGTACTCAAAGTCAATGCCAAGGTCGATGGTATCTGCGGTGTTTGTCAAAAAGGAAAACAAGCGATAATTTCACATAAATCATCACAAAAAATTTCCACCAAAACACCACTTGATTTAATTCATATGAATATCTCTGGCCCAATCCAGCAACTTACTTTTTTAGGGAAGAAATATGATTTCGTAATGGTTGATAATTACACCAGATTCAATTGGGTGACGCTCATAAGATTAACACCTTAAGTAAATTTAAGATTATTGTGGATAGAATCCAGAATGAACAAGGTCTCAAACTAATGAAAATCAGGAGCAATCGTGGAACGAAATTAAAAGATACTAAGGTATTTGATTTATGTGCACATTGGGTATAATTCAACAATACTCACCAACTATGACTCCACAAGCCAATGGAGCTGTAGAAAGAAAGAACATGAATGTCAAAGAAATTTCCAGAGTAATGCTCCATAACAAAAACTTACCTTTAAAGTTTTTGGGGGAAGTTGTCTTTACAACATGTTACTTGATCAACAGAGTATACTTGAGGTCATGTACCCTGAATACTCCCTACGAGTTATGGTATGGCAAGAAACCTAACATGAGTTATATCTGTGTGTTTCTAAGCAAGTGCTACATCCTCATAGATCAATAACAAAAATGGAAATTTGATTCTAAAAATGACGAAGGAATTTTCCTAGGTTATGCCTTAGATAGTCGCGGGTTCTGAGTATACAATCCCCAAACTAATTTCATGATAAAATCATCAAATGTTATTATTGTTGGCTTGGTCAATTTTCATCATGATAATACTCCTGCTGAATTGCCTCTTATAAATAAAATTGAAAAACTCAAAGAAACACCAAAATTAGTAGAAGTTGTACGAATTGTTACTAATGTTGTTGCGACTAGTGATGAGAAGAAAATCCTTGACAAGGGGTCTATTGAGCGAACCATTGTTCGACCAAAGCGAGTTCAAAAGGATCATGATACCAACAATATCATTGAGGGACGGCTAAAACGCGAGGTTAGCTACAAGATATATGCAAATTTGCACGTTACTTATCGCAAGTTGAGTCCACAAACATGTATGAAGCTCTGAATGACCCTGCGTGGGTTAAACATATGCATCATGAGTTAAATCAATTCAACAAACAAGATGTTTGGAACCTTGTCCCTTTCCATACCAATATAAATATTGTAGGCACCAAGTGGATATTTAAAAACAAGTCAGAAGAATTCATAGTAGTGGTTCGGAATAAAGCAAAACTTTCCGCTCAAGGATATTCTCAAATCAAAGGAATTGATTTTGATGAGGCATTCACTCCTGTTGCACGCCATGAGTCCATACGCTGCTATTAGCTCATGCTCGTTTTCTCAAGATTAAACTATATCAAATGGACGTGAAATCCACATTCTTAAATGGATGTCTTAAAGAAAAAGTTTATATAGCTCAACCTAAAGGTTTTAAAAGTCATGCAAATCCCGATCATGTCTTTAACCTCAATAAGCCATTATATGGATTAAAACAAGCACCTAGAGCTAGGTATGAAAACCTAACAATTTCTCTTCTTAGCAAAGGTTTCTCAAGAGATAGAGCTGATAAAGCGATATTTACCAAATTGAGTGCCAATGATTTCTTGATTGCTCAGATATATGTTGATGATATCATCTATAGATCAACATCCAAGAAACTTGCTGATGAATTTCAAACTTCTTTAGGTGAAGAGTTCGAAGTGAGCAATCTTGGCAATGGGTCTACAAATTCAACAACATAAGGATGTGATTTATGTTTCTCAAGAGCATTATGCCAAGGATATTGTCAAAAGATTTGGCCTTGAAAAATCCACTCCGAAGCTCACTCCCTTTTCATAGATGGAAAACCTCAAAGATATAAGAAAGGTGTCAAAGTTGATCCAAAACTCTACAGATCCATTATTGATATCCTCTTGTACTACGTCCACGAGACCTGATATTTTTTTTCCAGTGTAGGTTGTTGTGCAGGGTTTCAAGAAGATCCCAAAGAATATCATATTGCAGCTGTAAAAAGATCATTGATATGTTAAACATACTATTGGGTTTGATCTATCTTACACCTTTAACACTAACACCGAGCTTACTGCTTATTATGATGCATACTACACAGGATGTGTGGAAGACAAGAAGAGTACATCAGGAGGATTATTTCACGTGGGACTAAATTTTGTAGCTTGGCATAACAAAAAAAAAGCTCACAATCCTTATCAACGTGTGAAGCGAAGTACAATGCAGCAGGTTCGTCTTGTACTCAACCATTATGGATGAAAAAAACTTACAGATTATGGAATAGATACTAGAACTATGAAGACCTTTTGTAATAAATCAAGTGTCAACTAGATAAAACCTAAACTAAGTTTGAGCAGACATTTCAAGGTAACCAATAGATATAGAGGCACCAACTAACCGATAATATATTCGGTCGTTATGGCCGGACTCTATTATGGATTTCTGACCACATTCTCGCTGTTAGAACTCAAGAACAAAGCACATTGACATAATATCACTTTATCATAGATCTCTTTGAAAATGATATTGCCATAATTGAATATGTGCCTTCTGAACAACAATTGGCTGATATTCTCACTGAGCCTTTAGATACCCGGACGTTTAATAACCTTCGGCGGGCAATTGGTGTTTTTCTAGTTCATTAACGCAAGCTGGTTCTATTTACCCTGATTATATTCATATCCTTTGGGCAATAAAGCGTTTTAGTAAAGGAATTGTCTTCGTTCTTACTTTCCTTTGCTATTTTGTTAAGCATTGTGTGTCAGCTTCTTAGTATTTGTATAATATCCAGTTTCAGACTCTTTATATCATAAAAGTCATAGGAATATTATCATATTTAATTGTCGAGCCTTGATCTATAAAGACGTGTCTTATGTTCAACAGGTTATGTGACCAATTGAACCCGTAGGTATGATCTTATCATAATTTTCCTCGTTGCACCATATATAAGTAATTGACTTGGTCCTAACGCATCGCTAAAAGTGAGTCCAAAATGTAATGACTTTATGTAGGCAGCAACAGTTCTTATGCTCTTTGTAACATTTCTCCATGCATATCTGACTCCTAAGCAAGAGAGTAGAACATGATCCATGAGAATTTTTACATAATAAGCTAAGAAAAAAAGAGTGCTAAGATTAACCTATCTTATCAAATATTGGTATTTAAACTTAAAAACAATGATTGAGTTGAATTAACAACACAAAATATCATAAATATTTTAAGGAACATTATTCACCATAGTCTAACACGATAACCTTTCTCCCTAGAATCGTTTTTTTTAAAGGAAATTGAGAATTATTATAGTTTTTATTCCTACATTAGTTATCTTATGATTATGTATTCTTCTTCTGCTATTGTTTTATGAGGAACATGTTTTCTGATGATCTTCCATCTAGTATCCCTACTAAAAAAAAAGTGTTTGGTGTTAAGATCTTTTAAAAATACTTCTATCTGAAAAGGTCGTTGTATTTTTCTCTCGAGAATGACATCAAATGGGAGAGAGTTTAAATTTTGAACTTGTGTTTAATTGTTATATCTTTGTGAAGACTGCGGCTGTGGAATTATAGGAGATGACTGTACACCAAGGCTATGATTCCTGAATTTCATGTTAAAAAGAATTATCTTCAGAAGTATTGCAAAGCAAGTGGACAACAAATTAATTTTCACAAGTCTGGGTTGCTTTAAGAAAAAATGTACATCTAAGGCACAAGAAATTATTGGCCAAAATTCTTAGCATTCCAAATATACACCTGGGGAACCAATCAATATTTTTTAAATCCAAAACCCAAACCCATCTCTCTCTTCTATCTACTACTGAGAAAATGGCAAGTAGTTGGCTCACCTTTTCTCTCTCAAGTAGGAAGAACATCTTTGGTTCAACATGTATGACAAGCTATTTTAACATAACAGATGACCAATTTTATAATTCCTAAGAATCTCTGCCATCAAAATTGATTCTCACCTGAACAGATATTGGTGTTGAGATGATCAAAAGTCAAACAAGAGAAAGCTACATCTTTTGGCCATAAAGAAATCTGCAAAACAAAGAAAAAAATGGGGATTAGACTTTAGAAACAATAAAATCACTAATCTGAATATGATGACAAGAAGTGTTTGAAGACTTGTGAAGAATCCTAATTCTTTATGGGAAAGTAATCTAAAGCAAAATATTTTCGTAAAGCTGAGATCCTGCATTGCTAAGCGTCCAAGTACAACTTACTGGGCATGAAATTGTATCTATAAATCCACAGAGAAGATTGAGCTATTTATCTCATAGGTGGTGGAGGAAGGAAATTTCGTACACCCCTAGTGTGACATCTGGATTCCAAATAAAGGAGTTGCAACACCAAAGGATAATATAATACCTGATTATAATCTCAAAGTGGCTGATCTTATTAACTAACAGACTAGAACATGAGATTCAGTAAAACTTTGTGCTTTGTTTAATCAATCTTTTGCAGAGAAGATTGAAGACATACCTTTGACTCTTATGCCCACTAAAGATATAAGGATATAGATGAATGCTAGAGATTGAAAGTTCTCTACAAAAATTTCATATCATATTTCTCTGCCCAATAGTATATATTATGAATTATGACTTATGAAACAAATTTTGGGCTGAAAAGCTCCCTGCAAGGATCAAACTATTTGTGTGGAAGGCCTTGAAAAGAGCCTCACCTATGAAACTAATTCTACATCAGGGAATACTTATCTCAAACTTTCTTTGCGCTAGATGCAATTTGAAAAAATAAAATATCATGCATTCACTAGTTACGTGCTCACAACCTAGCACAGTATGGCCGCACATAAATATTACAAGTCATCAGTTTCAAGATCTTACCTTTGCTGAATGGATAAGATACTAGTTGAACCTGAATCCCAATAAAGATGTTTCTAATAGAGTTGGAACATACCCAATGATTATTTATGTTTTGTTATCAATCTGGACTTGTAGAAGTGCAATTGTTCATATTGCAAAAGTTGAAGAACCATCTTCAATTTTGGCTAGAGCAAAATCGATACTACTGGTGCAAATCAATAACCACACCTCTTAAAGATTTTTCATTAACCCAGACCTCTGAAAGCTCTGCTTGGATCTCTCCATCTTTTGATCGAATGAAGATCAATTGTGATGAGGCTTGGAATATCTCCTTTGAAAATTCATATATGGTGCCAACAACCCAAGTTGTTACCAAATTGAAAATTCAAAAATTGGTTAGGTTCAGATTACGGTGTCAACAACCCAAGTTGGCACCAAAATCTGGTGTCAACAACACAAGTTGATACCAACATCTGGTGTCACCACCACCTCCACAACCGCCATCACCTCCACCACCTTCAAACTTAAATGAATTACATTTTAGAAGATGAGGGTTATAATTATTGATGAACAAGGATACTTGTAAAGTCCATGAAAAAGAAGAGTATTTATTCAATTTCCACGACGATCAATCCATCATTTCGGTAGAGAAATCTTGCGGTAGACCAGAAAATATGAGACCTTGTGATGTGATCCATGATCTTCATGCTCTATGCAGGGCTCGCGTCCTGAAAAGTCTCCACGGGCCGTGTTCGGTACGTGTAGAACGGTTGTTTGCCGAAGTCCTTTTTGAAAAAAGTACAATCATACTACAGGCCATTTGGTACATACGAGACGACTAAAAAGGTCAAAATAAAATAAAATACGAAGAATAGTCCGATCCTTTATTCTTCTTCTTCGCCCCCCCCCCCCCGCAAATTTGACCTAATCTTCTTCTTCTCTCCGACTCTATCTCTCTGCTGCTGCTAAATGAATCCATGAAAGGAGAAGACGTCATCAACTTTCACCGACGTCTAATCTTTCTCCATCTCATCTCAAATTAGAGGTTCAATTCTCATCATCGATCTACTTTCATTCTCAATTTTTCTTCATTTTTATTAGATTTTCCGAATTGAAGAAGATTTGGCTGATCAATCCACAAATTCTGTGCCAGGTTTATATTGTATGGTGGATTTTGATAATAATGGTTAATTATCGGCTGTGATGAGACTGCCGAAGAGGTGGTGCGATCGTTGTCCTAGAGGAGGTGGAGTTGTAAATTATTATTACTATTCGGAATGGGTATTAGTTACATATCTGTTTCAGTGGTGTGTACAGTTGGGAGTTTCTTAGGGCTACAGTGGTGGACACTATCTTTACTAGACAAGTTCAAATTAGATGGTTTAATTGCTGAGAATTATATACATTCTGAGAATGCTAATCATGCACTTGACTTACTATTGGGATCCAATCATATAATTGCACTGTTGGTGAATTTCGTGATCAATCTATACGTTCTACTCATTTTATGTCTCAAGGTAAAATGATTGCCACTCATTTTTGTTGGTAGTTTTGTATTGGTACTGCTTTTGAAGAAAAATGAACAACATCCATTGATGAAACCTAGTTTAATAGTTAATAGTTAAAACTGTTCCTTACTTTGTGATGTGCAGGCTATTTTTTTTGTCCAGCTGCACCCAACTGAGACGCGAAAAGTAGTGGAACGATGTGTAAATTACATTATATACAAGGTAATCTTGTTAAGTTGATTAGTTTTGGGTTCTCAGGCAACAGGCAAGCCAGTGTATTAGGATTTATATTGTCTTTGTTTTTCTTGATCTTGTTATGGGGTATTGTTATTGATAGTTCTTAGTAGCATAGGATATTCTCAATTCCGTTGTTGCTCAATCAACAATGATCTATATAACAAGTTATCGTTTTACGGCAAAGGTTAGGAGTCACATGCTGTCCGTAAAGGTGCAATCCATGTTAAATCAATTTGGACTTGGGAAGAACTCCTGAGCAGGCCAGCTCAGTACCTTGTCACAGGAGTAATCTAGATATATTTATATACTTAATATAAGAGTGCCACCCTTTTCAAGGGAGGGAGGGACAGTGCAGGCATATTTTCTGTTGTCGTTCATTATATCGTGTCTGGGATTTGTTTCTAGTTTAAGGATTCATCATCATTATTCTCTGGGATTTTGGTCTGTCACTTTATCTCATGTTCATGGTGGCTAAAAGCCTCTTGGTGTCCTGCTAACTCCAGAAATAATTAACTGGGGGTGAAGTTCTAGATTGTCAAAGAGTCAAAGAGGCAAGGAGAATAAGTTTTACGCACATGCGTTTCAGTGTTTTGTTTACCTTCTCAGTTAATGGAATACTGATGCCAACTGTTGGAATCAATGTCTATCTTGGAAGATCTTAGAATATTTGCATTTACTAATACCGTTCCAATATTTGCATTGCGTACTCCATGGATATTAATGACTATGCTATAAAGTTCTCATTTATTTTTTCCTCCCCAAGTCTCTTTTCTATCGGGAAGGAAAAAAAAAAACCCCTACATGGCTACGAAGCTTCAAAAGGTGAATACAGAAATGGTATCAACAGTACCACATCACATGGTATCCCAATCTGTGTCCTGTGCTGCTGTTTTGCAATTTTAGATTGAAAGCATGAGAGTAGGTTATGCTATCTTGTAGAATCTTGTACCAACAACCAAGCCTTTAGTTCCAAACAATTTGGGGTAGGCTAGAAATGAAATCTTATAGAATCTTGTCTGGCAGATACTTTTTTTTTTATTAAAACAGGTTCCGCATAGTCTATTAACCAATAGTTTCTGATATGTTTATGTGATAGGGGGCATTCCTTCCTTTGATTGTACCACCCACAGTTTCCCAAGCAGCATTATGGTCAACTTGGTTGACAGTTCTCTGTACCTTGAAGGTAACAAACATGTATACAATTGTTAAAGTGCAAGTGTTGTCTGTACAAAATATGTACCAATATCTATTTTCTAATTCACCCCTGAATTGCTGGTACTTTTCCACAGATGTTTCAGGCACTGGGTAGAGACCGGCTGGAACGGCTGAATGCATCTCCTTCTGCAACACCATGGGCATATTTTCGCGTCTTTTCTGTTCTGCTGCTGGTTCTATCCGCTGATGTCTTCTGGTATATTCCTTAATGCCTTCTCGACAGAATTTCCATTTATTCATAGTACTGTTCAGGAGTTTCTTTGCTTTTATTGCTTCTGTTTGACATAAATATGGCGTCTATAAATAATTTAGTTATGCATGATCAAACAACCAATGCTCCTAGAACAACTTGGTAAAGGCCCGAGATTTCCATGCTTAGACAAGTTCTTTAGCATTTTAATAATGTAGGGTGTATATTTACTTTTATCCCTGAGTACGTACATCAATTTACTCCAAAGAAGCATAAAAGCGAAAAACAGTAATGATTGATCAGACTATTCGGAAGTCTTGTGCAAGAGGAACATCTAAGACTGGGGCCTTTTGAAATACGAGCATGCACGATATTCTAATGTTGTTTATGATGTTATGAGGATTGTATTAGTGATGGCATTGATCTGCTGTTGTACCACGAAGAACTGTTAATGTTATTTATTTGCATGACAGTTAATTATCAGTGTAAACAAGAAATACTAGGGTAGTGCAACTGTGCAGGTCTATCCCCATCTGCTAAAAACTTCTGATGTTGTTCAGTCCTTTATCTGGATATATGTATTTAGAGTTGGTATGACTCTGTGTCTTACTTGAATTTTATGCCTACAGGTTAAGACTCTGTATCATAATATATAAGTCACTGGGCTCAACTATGTTTTTGCTGTTCTTCTTTGAACCTCTCAGTATTGCTTTTGAGACTGTACAGGTACCTCTCAAGCAAATTTCAGTTTCTTTTACATTCCTGATGCAGAAGCTTAGCTTAACTATTAAAACTGTTCTTGATGATATTCTTTCTATGCAAATTTCTGTAGGCTGTGATGGTGCACGGGTTTCAGCTCCTTGATATGTGGCAACGACATTCAGTAGAAAGCAACACAGATTGCCAAAGCTCCCAGCTCTTTAACAGATCAGTGGCAGGTATTTGTGTAATTTTGGTGTTCTGACATGTGGTGCACATGTATCTTGCACAAGGATTGGGTTTTAAGGCTTGGTCTTTCTTTGGGTGACCCAAGGATCTTATCTCTTAAGTCTGTTACCTCATTTTTCTTATTTAAGTTCTAAAAGAAAATATTAAAATCCATAGGGTGCTTTTATGTCTGGTTCAACTGGTTTTGGTATGGCTTGTCTATGTTGTTGAATCAGGAGACTATTGTTTTTATAATGTGCATGCATGCTACATTTGAAGGAAAGTGAATGATCTGTGGTAGGTTTTTACTAGCCCAAGGTCAAAACAATCAAGGCATGTACGTTTCACAAAAGAAATTATGATAAATCAGAACCTGGGGGTAAAAATATTCAATCATACTAGTAATAATGTGGACAATGATATTTCTACTTGTTCGTAGAGACTGGGATATGCATGCAAAAGAGAACCAGGGACCACAAAACCAGAGTGTTCTGAAACTTTAGACCTTACATTTGGGGTCTGGATATTCAGATGAAATCATGAAATATCATTTCTCTTTTCCTGCAATGGTGTCCGTTAATTTAGTAACATTTGATACAGTTGCATTGTTCTAGCAAAAGGTTTAGTTTGTTGAGATGTTGTACCTACACAATTAACATTCAGATTTATAGGGTTCCAAAATATTTTGGTGGTGATCTCGTTTCCTTTCTAATGAAGTGTCTTTGTAGGTTCTTTATTGGAATGGAAGGGCATTCTTGTTCGGAACTGTGGTTTTGTCCTAGACATAATGACCTGGTTGATGGCTCTCGGTCATTACTTGCATATCTGGTGGCTTCACGGCATGGCATTCCATCTAATTGATGCAGTCATTTTCCTGAACATACGCGTAAATGCTTTCATCCATTGTTATAATGCATCTGAAATTTTCTTTGTTATCCCCATTCAAATTCCTCCTACTTAGCTATTTAATTTACATATAAACAGGCTCTGCTAAGTGCAGTTATAAAGAGGATCAAAGGATTCGTCAAGCTGAGATTAGCTCTTAGTTCTCTTCATGGGGCACTTCCTGATGCGACATCTGAAGAGTTGCAAGCATATGATGATGAATGTGCCATTTGCAGGGTAAGCCTAGTTTCCCGTACCCTTTTTGTTGATTTCACTCTTAAAAGGTTCTCCAGAAGTGATGGAACTGTGAAATCATAGGAACCAATGGCGAAGGCGAAAAAACTATCCTGTAATCATCTTTTCCATCTTGCATGCTTGAGATCATGGTACGCTTTACAATCATCGATTTTTGTCTTTTAGGCTTTGGTTTGTGCTCTTTTAAAGACTCTGAATGACTTTTGATGTGAAAGGCTAAAATCTGTATAACTCTGTTCTTTTTTTTTGATCGATACAATCTGTATAAATATGTTTTGCCAATATCTTACTTGGATGTGTGGTTACTGACTTGAACTATCACATAAAGTGCCAACAAAATCCTGGCCACGATATCAAGGGCAGAGCCAACTAGGGCTGTGGGGGTCAGTTGCCCCTTCATGCCAGCTGAGCCTCAAAAGTTTTAACCTCTCTCCCAAGCCTAATTTAGGCCTTAACAAACTTTTTTTATTTTATTTTATCCCAAGCTTAATTTGCTCCCGTGAACTCAACAATTGTTTTTTGCCCCCACAAGACCAACATCCTAGATCCGCCACTGCATCTCATGTATGGTTGTTGGCTGATGATGTAAACGGAAAGTCGATCTTTCACGTTTTGGGTATCGTAGTTCTTGGTCCTTTTGCACTTTGCGTATGCTTTAAAATTTTATTATCGCTCTTTCATTATCTCATGTTGAAAGGTGTATTAAAACACAGGTTAGATCAGGGTACGAATGAGGTTTATTCATGCCCTACATGTCGAAGATCACTATTTCCAAGCGCACGTGAAAACAGTACTCACTCCCGAACTGAAGAAGCCTTGAATAATGAACATCTTGCCCGTCAAAGAGGTTATGGATTGGACACGCAAAATGCACCAGACCGTGTCCCGCCTGCAGGAACATTTCCTAATCAACCACAGGCTCCTCCTGATGGCATCCCGTGGAGGTTCGTTTCCATGCTTCTGTTGTCCTCATTTTCTTCTGTGGCTCAGCAACTTCTATTAACCTCTTTTGCTGTCTCTGTTCATTTATTATATTTTTTTCTCCTTATTTTTCAAAATTTCTGTAGAGTGGGATTGGAACCAAATTGGGGACAACCTTGGCCAAACCAGGGTTCCGATGGTGCTGGTCCATCAAGTACTGCAATGAGATCAGCTGGGTTAGGCAGAGTCCAGATGATGATGAGACATTTAGCATCTGTGGGTGAAACCTATGCCCAGACTGCCATTGAAGATGCTGCATGGGGTCTTTGGCCTATGCCACATCCCCAGGCTGCGTCTGGCTCTTCTGTTCTTCCTCCCCAAGCTGCTGCTGCTTTAAGCTATAATGGACATATTGGTGGTTTACGCTTCAGGAATCCCACTCATTCTGTGAATGATAACATGTCAGCTATACTTGCCATGGCGGAGACTGTCAGGGAAGTGCTTCCCCATATTCCCAATGAAATAATTTTTCAGGTAAGATTAGTCCACTAGTATTTATAGGAATATAAAGCAAATACTCTTTTTTAATTTGTGATATCTCATTGACTTGTACATATTTTGTGCAGGACTTACAGCGTACAAACTCTGTTGCTGTCACTGTAAATAATCTACTTCAAATGTGATTTGTAGTCACTATACATACATAACCCCTAAACATCTTAAGATTTTGTATATATAGCGACATGTTTTGCCTGAAAATAATGATCACAAATTTGGTCTAGAAGTAGTGTGACAGTCTAGCCTAGTCTACCTTCAAATGGTCGGAGTTTTTTCCCATTTTCTTGATTTGGTTTCCAAATTGTGCTGTGATTGTCTCAAGTCGGGGTTTTCTGCGAAAGAATTCACTTTTATAATGCATTTCTGAGAAGCTAAATGTTGTTTCCAAAACAGAGTGTAGACTGCAGAGATGAGTTTGATGCAATAAAAAAGGGTACATTTTGAATTATGAATTACAACTAGTTAAAACCCTGTTGTTGAATCAGTAACCTGGCCACATTACATCTATCAATACAATGTAGCATCAGTACAACGTAGCTACAAAATGATCTTCCGGTACTCGATCTTTGATTCTTCCGGTACCGATTAGCGGGTGGTGCAAATTTTTTTTTTACTCGTTGCTTTAACATTCAACAACTATGACAACAGTAGCAGCAAATAAGGTTCAAACAAGGAACCACAAAAAACCAGTATCTTAAGACACAAACTGAAATTTTACAAGAACATAAAAGACTTTAGCAAAATCCGAGTTACATAACATTCCTTCTTACTGCTTCTGCTGCTGCAAGAACATGAACAACCTTACGCAGAACTGATGTGATAGATCAACGAATAATTAGTGTTAATGGGATCTTGCATTGTTCAAATTCCTTAACCAATTCAACATCACTGAACCCTAAAAAGAACTGAGCAAGTCCTTGAAGATAAAGAGCAGATTGATAAACATCTGTAGCACTAATAATCTCCATTAAAATACTTCTTCTTAATCTATTAGCATCTAAAAACACACTCACTAATTCATCCATCTGAACACATACATCACCACTAATTGCTCTCAAGATTTCATTCTTCCCTGTAGAATGAATCCAATCATACCCAACTTTATCAATAAACCCAGATTGTAATACCCTATACCGATTCATAATCCCAGGAAGAATCGATCTTAACCCACATTCCATTTCTTCAACTTTACTGATCAAATTCTTTGATGGGTATTTCCAAACAAGTGGGTAATCTGCAGATTTTTCTGTAACCCCATCTTCATCATCATCATCATCGTTATTGAGTAATGATCTTAAGAGATTTGTGAAGATACTAGGATGAAAATCACCAAACCAGAGAAAGGGTTTTTGTATTGAATTATGCCAAGTTGGGAAAAGAAGTTGAGAAACATCTTCAGAAGCAGCAAGATCTAGGGTTTGGTAATAGGTTTGGAAATGGTGGTGGAACATCTGAACATGAGTTGAGAGTAATTCTGGTGGAGAAACCATTATTGAACGACTTAGTAATGGGAGAAGAGTATTCTTTAAGGCTGTAATCCATTCTTCGTAGAAATCTTTGAAAAGTCGAGAGCTTTTCTTGACACCAATCCATGATAATTTACTCATATTGATCTTCTTGAAAAGATGAGGAGAAGGAGGAGAAGAAGAAGGATGATTTTCTTTTTCTTGGTTTGGTTTTTGTTTTGCTCTGAAACAGAGGATATAATAATCAAAAACTCATCTTTTTTCTTTCGGAACAGAGTATATATATGTGCCACAGCGGCTGCGTATGAAGTGGCCGTGGCCGTGGCCCGTGTGTTGGCCCCTGGTCAAGTGGCAGACAGCCAGTGCAACAGCTATATTAGTCAGACAATGCAGCGGCATTGGGATTTCCGGAAGAAGTCTCTTTCATGCATATACTAACGAAAAAACTTGGAAAAATCCGAACTTGTGATTAATGGAACTGGCAAAAGCTAATAAAACAGACGAATGACACGACGTGTGAATTCGCGGATTTACGACTATTTGTAGCAAACTAGGAGTTGATTTCTCTAAGACTGAATCACTGTATGGCCATGGGGCTTATTGAGAAAGGTCTTGTAATGATTTTCTTATGTACTGCTTTTCATGTTTCTACAATACTTGGAAATGTCTATAAGGTTGGAGATGATGCTGGATGGACTTCAGTAGGCAACTTCGATTACCATACATGGTCTTCTTCTAAGACTTTCGATGTCGGAGATATCATCTGTAAGTAAATTTTTCTGAATCCTAGCTGATTGCTTGCAAAATTTTGTGAACTCATCTTTTAATAAGATTGTTTTTGTTGATTCAAGATTTTGAGTACACTCCGGGAGACCACAACGTGATCGAAGTTAACCACACTGACTATCGGACGTGTAACCAAAGTCGCCCGGTGGTTACTTATACTAGTGGAAATGACTCCATAACCATCAAGCAAAGAGGTCATTACTATTTTATCTGTGGCATTCCAGGGCATTGTGAAGAAGGGCAGAAGGTTGACATCCGGGTATATCCGGATTCTTCAACGCAACCTAGCAAAGCAGCACCTTCTGCACCAGCTCCATCTAAGAGTAACAGAGTTTCAACCCTTTCTTTCATGGCCTTGCTTGGCAAGTTGTCAACGGTTGTAGTAATTTTTCATGGTTTCACTTATTAGGATGGCGACAACGGCACAATCGCACTTCTTTGTAGCACAAAAAGGGAAATCTTTGTACCAGATTGTATTTTTAGAGCTTTTTAATCAAATCTTTATTTGTAACAATTTTCTAATGTAATGCATCCAAGTCTCATATGCATTGGTAATAAACTAGTACAACCGTTGCCATGGTGGGAGGGCCGTCCGAAGAAGAATCTGAAGATGGGTTTGTCTGCGACTATTTTCGTCCCGTTTCAGAAAAAGTGGTACTTTCGCTCCGTTCCAGAAAAAGTGATACTTTCGCCCCGTTTTAGAAAAAGTGATACTTTCGCCCCGTTTCAGAAAAAAGTGATACTTTCGTGCCGTTTCATAAAAAGTGATACTTGCGCCCCGTTGCAGAAAAGTGATACTTTCGCCCCGTTTCAGAAAAAGTGATACTTTCACCCCGTTCCAAAAGAGTGATATTTTCGCCCCATTTCAGAAAAAGTGATACTTTCGTCCCGGAGTGAAAGTATCACTTTTTCTGAAACGGAATGTGAAAGTATCACTTTTTCTGAATCGAAAAATTAGTCGATCCATAAACCAAAATATGGTTGCATGATGTGTTATGCAACCTTTGATATGCATTCAATTTTCGAGAATTGTGCCTAAAGTGGAAGTATCATTTTTCTTGAAACGGAGGGAGTACATCGTTTTATTAGTTGCAACGGAAAATTAAAATATGGAAGTATTATGTATCCTTTGTGGTGGTTTGCATAATGGATATACATTTAATTCTCTAAAATTGTGCTTAAAATGATAAATATCTCCGAATTTTTCTTAAAAACTCTAAATTTGATATTGTTGTTTGTACTCATTGCGTAGATTTTTTTATATTCTTTCCAACGAGATAAAATTTGTAAAATTCCAAGGCACGGATTTTTAGATATGTTATATTAAAGTTTAATTTCACCCCAAAAAATAGGATACATAAGGAGTTATAGTAATTGGACTAAAGACAAGGATAATTGTGTCAAGTGAAAAAGACCAACCATGAACACCAAATTCAATCTTTTTGTGTCAATTGATCACTTACAATTTACAAAAAAATAACCATATAAAGGTCCTCCCTCTCTTCGCTCGGTCAGCCCAATCACATGGAAATGCTTATGGTGCCCTTGGTTTGGAATTGGCCATTCATTTGCATCTGTCAAAGGTCATCAAAGAAGGGGATGCAAGAATTTTTTTGGAGGTTATCTTTGGTCCGATTCAAAGATATCCATGGAGGATCAAGTCAATTATCTCAAGAAGTAGCAAAGTCATGAATTTGTAAACATAAGATTTACTTCTTATCAAGGTCTATACATCATGTAGTAAGTGACATACTTCAAAAAAAAAAAAACATGTAGAAAGTCGATTGGCAATTTGCAAAAATGTATCAGGATGCTGGTCTAAACGTAAGTCAAAAGTATACTTTGAGGGAAGCAAAATGCTTTTGCTTGTTTCCGAGAAGTTACTTTTCGATTAAAAGTTAGAAATTAGTTTGGTGACACAATATTTTAGGACGACTTTTATTTCTAGAAGTAAAACGGTTAACCTTTTGAGAAGCAATTTTGTTTTGCCTCCGATTTTTGGGATTTATTAATGCTTTTTGAGAAGTAGAAACACTTCTGCTTCATTTCCAAACATGTTATTCTACTTCTGTGAAAAGCATAAACACTTCTAATTCTTGATGGTAGACACCCTGTAAGTCGAAAAGTCAAAAGTCAATTTGGGAACCAAATTTAAGACCATTTACTACAGCCGCTGTTAATGTGGATGCTAAAGCTGTCTTGTGTGCGACAAGGAGTTTTCCTAAAGGGACATCATGCGGCAGAGATGGGTTGAGAGCGCAACATTTGGTGGATGCTCTTAGTGGTGCCACTGCTGCAGTTTCCGAAGACATCTTAACGTCCATTTCAGGTGTAGTTTATTTATGGTTAGGAGGTAAGTGCCCATCGGTTCTTGGTGAATTCGTGGCTAGTGCCCCTTTAACTCTGTTTCTCAAACCCCGTGGAGGTTTAAGGCTAATTGCCGTTGGCACTATTTGGAGGAGGTTGTGTTCTAAGCTAGCTGCTTCTTCAGTTGGTAAGGAAATGGTAACTTATTTAGGTAATCATCAGTTCGGAGTGGGCATCCCCTGTGGAGGAGAAGCCATTTTACACTCGGCTAATAGATTATTGGAGTTAAAAGGGGGACATAATAATATGACCATGATGCTAGTCGACTTCACTAATGATTTCAATTTAGTGGACATGTCCACAATGCTTAGTGAAGTGCGGAGGAAATGTCCAAGCATTGCCAGGTGGGTGGAGTTTTGCTATGCTAAGCCGGCAAGATTATACTACAATGAACACACATTATCTTCGGCTTTGGGGGTTCAACAAGGTGATCCTTTGGGTCCCTTATTGTTTGCGCTTACTCTTCACCCTCTTGTGTGTATGATTTCCTCGCAATGCAAACTTGATTTGCACGCGTGGTATTTGGACGATGGCACTTTGGCTGGGGATACGTCGGAAGCGTCTAAAGCATTGGATATCATTCAGTCTGAAGGAAGCAGTAGAAGGCTCCATCTTAATCTTAATCTTAAGAAAACAGAGATTTTCTGGCCGGTTGCTGACCCAGGGGAAGGAAATTTATTCCCCGTGGATATTGGTAGGCCTACCACAGGTGTTAAATTATTGGGGGGACCAGTCAGCCTTGATCTTCAGTTTAGTAGGAATCTGGTTCAAGCTAGGGTGGAGAAGACTATCCATCTAATGGATGTCGTCAAAAAGCTGCAAGACCCTCAGTGCGAGTTGCTCCTTTTACGCAATTGTATCGGTGTTTCTAGGCTGTATTTTGCTATGAGAACCACTAACCCCCTTGCCTTGGACCAGGCTATATCCTCTTTTGATCCACATTTGTTTCAGTTTTTGAGACGGATAATGGTGCAGGATTCAGACCTCTTCAACAACGCCTTGCTACCTTGCCGATGAAAGATGGAGGCCTCGGGGTTTATACTATGGCGGATACAAGCCATTACTGTTACATTGCATCATGTTTTCAGACCAAGGATCTCCAAGATACTATGCTAGCTTCGTCCCATACTGATGTCCTGAGTGTTTGTTTCCAACAAGCCCTTAGTAGCTTCAAGGAGGTATGTGGACTGTCTTCTTCTTTCAACCTCAAAGATATTGCCCCTCATCCAATGCGTTCTTTGGAAGTGTTATATTTTTGATGTGGTAAAGAAGAACATTCCGACAATTTTCTCCATGTCAAGTAGGGCTTCTATATTATGGCAAAGTAATAGGCTTGCTCACGCCCAAAATTTTCTTAAAGCTATACCCATTAGCGGTTTAAATCAAAGTATCGGGCCTCGGCATTTTAGGTCCATTTTAAGTTATAGATTGGGCATACCTCTCTTTGTTGAAGACAGTACATGCTCGAGTTGTAACAAAACGATGGATGTTTTTGGTGACCATGCTTTGCATTGCTCTAGTGACGTCGGTCTCAAATTTCGCCATGATCTTGTTAGGGATGTTTTTGCTGACATTTGCTACAAGGCCGGTGTGCATGCGAGAAAGGAAGTAAACCTTGGTTTTTTATCGGATAACGGTACTTCCTTGAGACCTGCAGATATTCTTGTTTACGGTTGGGAGAATGGTCAAGATGTCTATTTCGACGTGACCTGTCTTTCACCTTTCACTGGTGGGGGAGTTCGTACTTTTATACCCGGTCAAGCCATTTCTAGTGCTATTACTCGGAAACGCAACAAATACCTTGACAAGTGCTCCCTCCACGGCTATGATTTTGGTGTTCTAGCTTTCTCGACTTTGGGTGAATTGGGTGAGGAAACTATTAGTTTCTTGAAAAGGTTGAAGAATTGTATGACAAGCCATGATACTAATCATAAAATATGTGGTGCACTTTTCCACAGAATAGGTCTTGCTATCCAAAAGGGTGTTGGTGCCCAGCTTGTTGCTAGGCTACCCACCAACTTATTGTAATTTGTCTTTTTTTTTGGCCAAATAATGTTAAGCATTAGTTGTGAAAAATAAATAAATAAAGGCTGATTATAAAAAATAAATTTTTTTTTTTTGTGAACCATCCATCAATATTTTGCTTGACTTCTGAGAAGGACTTTTCCATAAGTAAAAACACTTTTACTCTCTGTTTGAATATCATTTAAGAATCTGGTTTTTTACTTTTGAAAGCAAAAACGTCAAAAATTAATTTAGCCGCACAGTTTCAAAATGACTTCTAAAAATCAAGGACTTAAATTTTTAAAAATCAAAATATTTTTGTTTCCGAATTGCTTCTCCTTCTAGTACCCAAAGTTGCTCAACAGGCTATTGGAAGGCCACATAAAAAGGTGAAGCCGAACAAGCCCACCAAGACTCTACGTCTACGATACACCCCTGCTGCAATAATACCAAACTTCCGGTCACCGAGCAGTTTTTTTACACCCCAAATTTTACCGGTGATAACCTCCCTTGTCACTCACTACTATAATACCTCCGCAGCGAAAACTTGAAAAGCATCGTAAACTGGGTTCCTGGATCACGTCGAAATGATGCTGACATTTAAAAAAAAAAGGTTTTAAGTCTATCCAAAACCAGTTGGAGTACATTTGAATATTTGATGAAGCATCACGTGGAATAACTTCGATTTAAATTCTCATCTCATAGCCACTCGATACAAACAATACAACATATAACTACTCCTTCAGTCTTCTTCTTCTTCTTCTTCATCTATTTCCTTCTTTTCTCCGAATAAAAAAAAAATGTCTGTAAATCTACGATCATCATCTTCTCCATCACTATCTCTTCTCAAATCAAGAGAGTGTAACAGACTCGTTTCAATCCAACCAAATCACCTCAAATTTCAGAAGAGAAGAACATCATTCCCTCAAATCTGTGCTGCCGCTTCCACTGGGAATTCTTCATCCTCTATTCAAACAGGTTCATCTCTCTAATCTGTCTCTTATTCTGTGTGTCCTTATACATAGAGATCGATGATCTAATTGTGGAATTCTGGATGATGTGTATAATTGCAGGTTCAAACAGTACTGAACTAGATGCAGTATCAAGCTTCAGTGAGATCGTTCCCGATACTGTCATTTTTGATGATTTCCAAAGGTTTATTCATTTCATTTCATTTCTCTAATTAACAATCCAATTACTTGTGATTAATGATTGAATTAATCAAATTAGTTGTAACTAATGATCTAATTAGTTGTAATCAATGATCTGAGTTTGTTTTTAGGTTTCCACCAACTGCAGCTACTGTTAGCTCTTCACTCCTACTAGGTATTTCTAGTCTTCCAGATACCATATTTAGGGTAAGTATTTACTTAATTTTTTGAATTAAAACATATTGATTTCAGAAATGTATTATTTATGGTATGTTTTTATTTTATTTTGGTGTAGAATGCTATTGAGGCTGCTCTTGCAGATTCAGAGTGTTATGCTGTAGAAAACTCGGAAACTCGCCCTGCTTGTTTCCTTAACAAGGTTTTTTTTATTCAATTTGTTAGATTGTATTTGACCGAGGTAAATTCACTTTTAAATGTAAATTGAGGATTGTTATTGCTTTGTATGTGAAGGCTTTAGTGAATGTTGGGTCTGATTTGGCTAAGTTAGTCCCTGGTAAAGTTTCGACTGAAGTTGATGCTCGTTTGGCTTATGACACCCATGGCATTGTCAGGAAGGTAATGTATATGTTTCTGATACCGTCTTTCAAGAACTATTTTGTTTTATTGATCACGCGGTTGGGCTCTTGAGTTGACTAAGCGTGTGCAAATCCTACTAATGCTTTGCTCAAAGCTTTCTTAATGGCATGTTATTTTCTGCTTAAATCCAGTGAGCATGGGAGTTCACTATATTAGTTAGTCGAATGTGTGTGAGACAGGATCTTACAATTCACAAAGCTTTCTGATTTCACACGCTATTTATACATTTACCAATTAACTTGTAGGTGCATGAACTGCTGAAGCTGTACCATGAAGTGGAGATTCCAGTTGAGCGTCTTCTCTTCAAAATTCCCGCAACTTGGCAAGTAAGAACCCAAGTGGCAAAAGTATTTATGCTTGCTTATTGAAGGCTGTGTGTTTAGTCTCTGAAATTTTGGTGGTGATTTCAGGGAATTGAGGCCTCTAGAATGCTTGAATCTGAAGGCATACAGACACATTTGACTTTCATTTACAGGTATTTAATAGTGGCATTTATTTTGTGAACCTTGCTCTTTCTCCTTTTTGTGACATCTCACATGCTCAAACCAAAATTAGCATACTTAAACATCTGCCTGTGTGATGCGCATTATATTCTGATATAATAGACAGAATGTACTGAGACCAAATTCCAATTGGGAACCAGATCTGTAGTTATTAAGGTAGGCTTCTCTTAAATATAGCCCACACTTCTATTAACGATAGCCCATATGATTTTAGTCAATATAATTTGACTATAATTTTAAGTTTGACCTTTTTCATTATTATTCATAGCCCATAAACTAGGTTAGTGATTTATTGGTAAATCAGTGACTTAGTGTTCTGGATGGCTTGAACGATCCCATAACTTCTTCTCTTGTTTGCCTCTCATGAGCATCAATGACACTTATCACAATATCCTTAAGTAGCGCCAGATATCATATTTGAAAATAAAATCTTTATCTCCATGACTGAAAAGAATCAAGCACAGCAACATGATACCTCTCTGATCTCATCCAATGCCGACATTTGTGGACAAGAGCTTCTTCCGTTTATACTGTTTCAAATTAGTGTGTTCTCATCTTGTTCGCACAAATTTGTATGTTCAGCTTTACTTGTGTATGAAGGCCCATAGTTTCTTAACTCAATATCAATATATTCATGGAAAATGTCGAGGCTACAACTAGATACGGTGATAAAAACTTGTTCTTTTTTATCTCTGTTAAATCAGTAGACTCAAGTACTCAAATGTCTTTTTGAATGATAACGCTTAAATGTAGAAAACAGGGATATTCCCTTTTGTTAACTATCTGTTCTAGGAAACATCCTTTTTTCCGATTTAGTTCAACCCATGATGTACTAATTAAACCTAGGGGATGATAGGGTTGACTGACTTTTTAAAAATTCGAAAAATGAAATTCTAGGGTTTATGGCTAGAGGAAGAAGAAGAGGGGAAAATATTTTGGTCGATAATTTGGATCGGTAATATCTCAATTTAACTCACTAACTAGCTATAAATCCTTTGTAACTCACTAAATATATTTTGGGTTATGATTTGGGTTATGGTTAATAAATTGATTTTATTTGTGGGTTATGATTAATATGGGCTATCGTTAATAAAAGCATGGGCTATATTTAAGAGAAGCCTTAAGGTAATGCATGCTGGGATATGTGAGTATTATGAGAATTGACAACCAAGGTTTCTACACCAGTTTTGCTAGTATTAACCGTAGCACTAGATACAGTTCTCTAGGTCTATATTGTTTTCCCATGACTAGCGCATATAAAATGAGTTAGAGACTTAGAGCCACCTTTGCTGTTACTTTAGTTAAGACTTCAGAGACTCCAGGTAGTGGATGCCGAGTAATGGAGAAAAAGTATCCCAAAATGATCAATTCTGCTCCTTGTGTTGAATTGTTGTGGAAAGATATGTTAAGATGCACATGACTCTTAGAGTTGGTGCTAGTCACATGCCTGGAGGATGACATCTGGAAAATTATGTGACCACCAAGTAATGCTAAAAAAAAGAGAGGAAACTTTTGAAGGAAACTTATACCGAGCAAATAAGTGAAATTTGTTGGGCAGTCTTGGGAATAGGTATTCATCTAACAGGTACCTAGATTTTTACTTGTAGATGGAACAGTGCCAGACTTGAAAAAAGTCGATTAAAATTTGAAACATCCTGGGCATATAGGCAGGACCAATAAAACAAATCTTTTCTGTATGCTGAAGGGTCTAAAAGGTAGTCGACATAAGGTGAGCTGAA
Source organism: Papaver atlanticum (assembly GCA_023531105.1). Lineage (NCBI taxonomy): Eukaryota > Viridiplantae > Streptophyta > Magnoliopsida > Ranunculales > Papaveraceae > Papaver > Papaver atlanticum. The sequence continues at coordinate 2,354,183 of JAJJMB010012638.1, forward strand.
TGGTTAAAATTTATATTAGTAGACATAAGCTAAGCTGAATGGTTGAAATTTGGATAAGATCTTGTGTCGGTACTGAAAATTCAGTTGAGAAGTTACTAAGATTACTGTGACCCGGTCACTCCAGACATTTCAGTTAATGTTGGTATAATATTTTTTATGATACGTAGGTTTCTCAGTTGACATAGTAAAACTCTTGGGGAGTGAACAACTTGGCGTTAGAACCTTGGAAGAAATCTGACACTTAAACTTGGCCTATTTCACTGATAAAGAAATCAGGCATCATGAGATACTCGTGTTTATCAAAATTTGTTGTGTTTTATAGGTAGCTTCTCTTGCATCTTCTCTTTTACCTGATGTCAAGCGATTCTAAAACGGGATTACTTTAACACATTTGTGATTTATTAATCAGCTGATTGTATGTCCTCAGCTTTTCTCAAGCAGCAGCTGCAGCTCAAGCTGGTGCATCTGTTATCCAGATTTTTGTTGGTCGGCTTCGGGTATGTTTTGTTGATCATGCATGCACATCATATGCACAAACTTGATCAAATAATGTTGACTATTATCATCTTATAACAATGCTTTTCAGGATTGGGCTCGTAATAATTCTGGCGACCCTGAGATTGAAGCTGCTATTAAAAGAGGAGAAGATCCAGGGTTGGCTTTGGTTAGCTCCTTTCTTATTCGTTCATCCTTTAGCGTATTTCTGCCTTGTCATTTTATTATGTCTAAGTCTAAGAAATCTTAGAAAGGACAACCCAAAGGGCCATTTTTCTTTTTGTCAAAATAAACAAGGACAGATGGTAAACATCATAAATTTTCTGTGATTGCAGGTAACCAAAGCATACAATTACATCCACAAATATGGACATAAGTCAAAGTTGATGGCAGCAGCTGTTAGAAACAAACAGGATCTGTTCAGCCTTCTAGGGTAAATCTTATCTTTCAAAGGAAAAAACACTTCCTTTATGCAGTATAACTTTGATCTGATAATAGTTTTCACATGTCTGGCTATGTGTCAATGACAGGGTTGATTACATTATTGCCCCATTGAAAATATTGCATTCACTCAAAGAATCCTCTGCTTATCCTGATGAAAAATATGGGTTCGTGAGGAGGCTATCCCCAGATTTGGCCAGGGAATACAATTTCAAAGAAGAAGAGGTATAGTTATTTACTTGATCTTTGTACTTTTGCGGAAGGAATTTACTTGCTTAAATATACATAAACTACATGGAACATCTAAACCCTTGACTCTCTTGTTTGGAAGATAGTTTACTAGAATAATCTTGTTTAAGGTGTTTAATGTTAAGTAGTGAACAAATTTATTTCTCGCTAGCTATTATGATCACCCACAGCTAATTTAGTTTAATAGAACTACTAATTTAGATTAGTAATATTGGTCACGTCTCAATGTTCCTTGTGAAAGTACAAATGAGAGGAATCACCAAACTAACTAGGTCGACTGGAAAATTGGTAAGCTTTTTTTTTTTAGTCACTTGCACAGATGTAAAATTCAGCTTGGGATGCATTTTGTTGCCACCTCCTTTCAAGTGGTTGAACTGCTGACACTGACGTTGATATGCGGAAGTTCCCTCGGAATAGAGTCTACCTTTTTTGCATAGTTGGATTAAGTACTGTATTGAATGAACTGTCAGCCATATTGAGGGTTTCACAACTACAAAAATACTTGGCTTATATTTATTCCTCTTATTCAGATTCTTCATTTTTGTTATAGAGTTCTTATACATATCGGATCATTGCTTTCGAATAGTTGGAGTAGTTCCTTCCCAACCTAGTATGTGATTTTTTTTTCCTATTTTTCGTTTACAGCTTGTGAAGTGGGACCAATTGAAATTTGCTTCAGCAATGGGACCTGCTGCCGAGGAGCTGCTCGCATCAGGCCTGGACGGATACGTGAATCAAACCAAGCGTGTTGAAGAGTTGTTTGGTAAAATCTGGCCTCCTCCAAATGTCTAATAAAGTGAATAACTTGTTTTAGAAGGATGTGTCAAAGCAGAGTTACTCTTCTTCCTTGAGAAATAAATGTTTGGAATAGGATGTAGTTTGTTACTTTGTTTACCAGTCAAAGAACTTATGCCGTTCATATTTGTATGCGTGAATGACGATGACAGACGATGACAAACAACATATCGTGCAAGCAGATCTTGTTTGACATCATTGGCTCTGCATTGCTTGTTACCACTTTATCACCTTTTGTCTACCAAATTCGATTAGAAGATGAGAACAAGGAAAATTTTCAATATCATTTCTGCTCTTTGGTTTTCTTTTGTGGCACCTCACCCTCAAAACAATCTAGAAATTAACGTTTAATCCCATAATAGTTGGGCTTTGTACTCTCTGGTCCTACGCTCTCAAGCCTAGTACTAGGAGATCCAAATTTGTAAAATATGGTACGGGTTAGTCCTTTTACGAATGATTCAGTCCAAAATGTTTTTTTTGTATGACAAAAATACCCATATCAGTAGGCCCGAGTTCAGTTTTTCTTCATTTCCATTTTCGAAACAACTCCCAAAAGAAGAAAATTCCTGAAACTTAATCTTCTCCACTCCATGACGTCTGAATGAAAATTCAGTCTTTAAACATAAATCTGAGAATCAAACAAGCACATTCTCAATTCGATTCTACTTAAAAACCTAAATCATCATCATCGGAGTGTTTCCTTGAAAATTAAATTGAGGGGAAAGGTTAATGAGATGAAAATTATTCCGAAGATTTTATCAATCAAAGCGACATAAAAGATAAGTTCAGTCTATTCTTATTATTTAATTTGATGAAAATGTTAATTTATTGATTTCGAAATTGATCTTAGAAAAATATTGCGGTTTCAAAGACCTAATTACTTTGATTTCAGTTTGAATTTCGTATCTGATTTATCATTAGAATTTAGATCTATAATCATCTCATTTTAATTGCTGTTTTGGGATAAAAAGTTCGATAAATTTTGACAACAATTTCACAAAATATCATGTAGCTCATCTCTAGAAACTTGACTTAGATTTTAATCTATGATTATGATCGAAAGTCGGACTTTAGATTTGAGGTCGATGCATCTTAGTCTATATTACCAATTAAACAAATATGAATTTCATCTACTTTCAATTTTCGGTCTCATCTGAATATATATCTTCTGTGTATAAATCAGATGAAGGAGAAGATATAGAACATGGATAAAGCAGAAGATATGTTTTTATAATAGTTAATGAAGAGATTGAAGCAAATATTCAGACCACCAGAGAGAATGAATTTGAAATTGGAAGTGTTCTGAGATTGAAACTCTCTTGGCGATGAATAATCTGAAGCAACGAAGATGAAATTAGTTTCTTCAAATGAAATTAACAGCCTAATCCAAGTTTCTGGTATGATTTTCTCCAATGCATTTTATTACTGATGTTCACCGCTAATATTACTAGTTTCTTGTGCTACTGGCAGGAAATACCCTAATACTTATTTCGATTTCTAACAGGAATTGAAGCATAATTACGGGAAATGTTTATTTTCCACTTTTTCTGCTTTTAGATTTCATTAATCTTACTTTGTTTATGTATTTAGGATTGTGCTTATATCCTTATATGATCATTTCATCAATTGTTGCTTGTCTGATTAGCATTTGTTGCGAAAACTTCAGTCGACTTGTTGTCGTAGGAAATGAGTTGTTTGAGAAGGAAACTATAGGAATCAAACAAAAGAATAGATGACATAAGGAAGGAAATGTTCCTGCGTCTCTCTTTAGATGTATCTAAAATGATAAGATGAGTCTTTACACTTGATTGTTCATTTTCTCTTTCTCAATAGTTACACAATTAATATTAGGTTCGTAATGCGTCCATATCTGTGTATAGTTTCTTATCATCAGATTCATTTATGTGTATATATATCTCAAAGTTTTGACCTCCACTGTAAGTTAATTTAACTCGTAATTCAAATGGACTGAAGCAAGAAACATAGTTTACAATGATTTTCTTTACCAGAATAGAAGCCGAAGGGATAACCAAATCAAACAGAAAGAGTAAAAATGCCTTCTAGTCATCCATTCAGAAGGGTATGTATGCCTCATAAGTTCTATCATGGATGCGCTGGTATTTTCTGAAATGTTACCAGACGTACTACTCTTAAATGACATAAAGGGACCAATCTTTGATCCGCTGAGTGTTTAGAAGCAGCAAATGGAGTTGCGATACTGGGATAGAGTACACAGGTTTCATCGTCTCCTTGGTGGCACTTGTTAAAGAGCTGGGTGATTGTATCGTTTTTTTTTACGGCATTTCTTCTCTGCAACACGGACATGGTAAATTATTTTTTATTTCCTCTCTTGTATATGGTTTTACTTGTTAACAGTCTTTAAACCTCTATAAACATATTTGCCAAAATAGAGGTGCTTATCTCCACTGGCAGGTGAATATGAGCGCTGCCATACTTCTAATGGAAGCAGAGTTCAAGCGGAATATTGCTACTGTTGGTCTCGTCTAGTCATCTCTTTTATGTGGATATTTACTCATTGAGGTATTACTTGGATATTCAAATTGGTACTTGGACTGACAGTATAAATAACATTTAGTCTAAATTGCTTAGCTCGTATGAAATGCGCAACTTCCACTTCAAGTTCTTTTCACATGGGAATGATATATATCCAATTGTTCAGGGGAGTAATTTTTTTATGCAAGTATATGACCCCTAATATGCCTTTTTAATTTTTTTATGTTCATGTATATGAACCCCATGTTCCGCACTTGTGGGTATAGTACCCACCTTGTTCTTATGCAAGTTTTTTTTTTTTTTTTTTTTTGCTTTATGTCTTTATGTCTTTAAACTAAGAAGCTTGAATGGTATTAGAATTAGTTTGGTATTATGTATTCAAATTTCAGTAGAGATGGTTTGAATTTAAACATGTTTTACAAAGACCGAACCACGCTAAGTTCCAAATTTTACTTATATTGGCAAAACAATGAGCATAACACTTTATCATGTTTCCCATTTGACTTGAATTTATGGATAGTCTTTTGTGTGATTCTATATAAATTTTATAATTCAACTTCAACAAAATAACCGGTCTGAAATGAAATAAATTTTATAGTTGCACCTAATGAATTTCAGATGGACATGTTGGCTCACATCTTTGGGTTGTTCTTTAATTGTTAAACTAACTGATTTTTTTTGTACATGCTGGGTTGTTTGTTGGGGACTCCAAATGAATATCGTTTGCCAGGGGTAAGTAAGCTAATGAATTGAGATGAATATCCACAATGGTCTCCCCATAAGCTGTCATCTAATCCTAACCTTGATAAAGCTGCTCAAGGTCTGCTATCGGTGAGTTGAACTCAAATTGTGATTGCCATTCTAATCATGTACCTAAGCTTTGTGTGTCTTAGAAAAATAAAGGGCCACTTGAATTGGTTTAGTAAATCATGTAAACCTGGATTAGTTCTCAACTACTATTGAAGAGTCACTGACTATTTGTTGTCACAAAAAGTACATGTGTACATATTAGTACATGTGTACATATAAGTGTACATTGTTGTACACATGTGACAGAAATTACATGTGTGCATAGTAGCCCACTCTAGAACTTTTAATTAAATTTTAGTTAACAATCTTTTTTCATTTCTTGGATGTCGAATCAGTGATGCTATGAGTCACTGAATGTTGGTTTACATAAATTACATGTGTACATATTAGTACACCTATAATATAAGTTTACATTGTTGTATACAATCTGGTGCACATGATTTTTAATGATTTTCTAAACAATCACAAAGTAATTGCATAAACTATAACTAGGGTGTACAATCTGGTGCACATGTGAAAAAAATGACTCCGTAAACTTATTCTTGCGTAAGTAACTAGGGTGTATAAATTGCTGCACATAGGAAACAGATTGATTTGATAAGCATATGCTTTTGTTTCCAGTTTGTACACATTTGTTTTTGAATTGTTACTGTGCACATAATTGACATCGTGTACGGATTTTGGCATTATGATCTGTGTTAATTTGAGACTTTTTATTCTTATTGGGGGATTCTCTATATTTTGATTTAGGTAGTGGTCTAAATAAGATATCAATGGTCATTTATTTCTTTTGTTACATATTGTATTGGGATCTAAATATTTAAATTCATTTTTCCTGGTTTTGAAACATATGTTCATAGGAATTGAGTAGCTAGCATGCAGGGAATCCGTACATATAATATTACATTGGTAAATAACGACATGACTCTCAGGTAGAATTTGCTATATCCGTTTTGAATTAATTAATAATCAATGTAGTAACTTGAGAGAAATAGTTTACTATGCAGGTATACTATTCAATTTCTTCTTCTGTAATGACATGATATCTAATTAGTTTTATCGGTTATACATATAAAACTTGAATGCTACAGTGTCATTGGTGGGGCCATCATCACCACCTGAAGTGTTGCAAGAATCTTCAGAAATACCCATATTAGAAGTTGATAGCAGTTGAATTTATCAGTGCCTATTATATAGCATGTTGATTCTTAATGTGTACATAATTATACACATGTTTATTGTTAATGTGTACATAGTTGTACACTTGTTCATTGCTAATGTGGACATAGTTGTTATAGTGTCATCGCTAGTATTCATTATTAACAGCAAATGATGCTTACCAGGGGTTGTCATGCTTTTGGTTTTGAAAAATTTGATGATGGAATATGCTTACAATTTTATTTAGCTTCTTTAGTGTATGTTCGTATCTTTGCTTCTATTTCAGTGCTGAACCTTTTCATCTAACAAACTAATACTCATAATGGTGTTGATTGCTTTCAGGCGAAGGGGAAAATTGGATCACGACTATTGTTGCTCACTGTTTGCCTCTCACCATTACTGATCATCATGTCCAGATAAATGTCCATTGAAAGAAGGCTATGCATCGGTAATCTTGATCAAAGAATAACCGAGTATGTATCACTCCATCCGTCCCTTATACTAGTACTAATAGTCGCTGAATTTGTATTCCTAACTATAGGTCGGTCTTGATCAAGATGTTTTCTCTTTATGGAAGGATCGAGTCAGAGAATTTTTTATGGCACACTCGTGGTCCAAAGCGAGGAGAGCCACGAGGTTTCACTTTCATTCAGTTCAGTACCAAAGAGGTATATCATCCATTACTTTCAACTACTATAGATTGTTATAGTGTGTACATTCTTTCTAGGAAGATTGGAATGCTTGAATAACAATGTAGCATAGAGCGAGCAGGTTCACATAAACTATAACCAGGGTGTACAATCTGGTGCACATGTGAAAAAATGACTTCATAAGCTTATTCTTGCATAAGTTACTTGGGTGTACAAATTTGTGCACATGGGAAAAAGATTGACTTGATAAGCTTTTGATGCATAGATGCCTATTGATGCACTGTAGAAAGGATTATGCTGCACAAATTGACTTGATAAGCTTATGCTGCAACTGCATAGATTTTTATCTTTAAGTTTAGTATCCTTTTTCTGGACTTTTATAGATGTGTATATAGTTGTACACCATTGTTCATTCTCATGGATGTATGTCATGTTTAGTTATTTGGACGTTGGATTTGTTAGGATTTCTGTAGAGGTGTACATGTCTGTACAATAATATATGTTTTTGTTTATATAGCATGTACACTTTAATGTACAACATATATAATTTTTATTTATGTGTTTGTAATATGTAGGGTATCAACCATGTCGGAGAAGATTGTGTATGCTATTCTGAACCATGGTGAGCGTTCAGTCATATTTTGGTAGATGTGTGCATATTTTCTTCACTGAAATTCTCTGTGATGAATGCAGGGATTGTTTTGTTTGAATAAATGCGCTACTTTGTTATTTTTTGTAGATTGTACATACTTGTACGCTGGTATTCTCTATGCGTGGCCTGTTCTGTAGATCCAAATAGATTTGCTTTGTTTCTTATATGGTTGTTGGTGAAAGGTTAATCCCTTCTTTTCAACCCGTGATTTCTTATGTTTTATCGTTTTATCCTCGATATAGGTTGACTGCTAAACCAACCTCTGCAAATCCGGCTATTATCTAACTAGAGCTTGGCGTGGTTGATATTTTTGTCAGTCTGTATAGACTAGAGTGGCAGTCTGGCTATCATTGATATTGGATTTTCTAGATTTTTGCAGATGTGTACATAAATCTACACCAGTGTAAATTAAAAAAATGAAAATTATATAGTCATATGGGTACTCTTTTTGTAGCTCTCGGAAAGAGCTTTCCGAATATAAGTTTATGAATTTTGGACAAACGATTCGAAAGATAAATTGTTTTTAATTTTATTTTATATTATTTAAAACTGCTGACATCATCATGAGGCACTTTGGACTAAACTGTAAATATTTGGACTAAATTGTAAATCAGGAAGGTTATTTGTGTACTTTCCATAAAAAAATGACTAATTTGTACCTAGTTGAATGGGTCAGGACTAACTAGTATATTTGGATAGGATTTTGGACTAAACCGTATTTTCCCCCAAAACAATTCATGTTTGCCCAAAATCCGATGGTGTGGGTGTTGTGCGTGTGTATGGTTGTCTTATAGCGCGTTTAGATTCTGCTTTTGACTTCTGCTTCTCCAAGAGTAAAAGTCGAAGCAGAACTATTTTGTTTCACGAAAAACTGACTTTTCTGCTTCTAAAAGTCGTTCTGGAAAATTTTCGTGAAACTGACTTCTGACTTGACTTCCAGAAATTGGAAAACAACTTCTGTTTGGATACACATCCAGAAGTAACTTTTCGACTTCTAGAAGCCAAAAAGCAAAAAATTAGTTTGGTACAAAATTTGAGAGCAACTTCTAGAAGTAAAAAAGTTATCTTTTTGTGAAGCAGAATATTTTTGCAAGCACTTCTGATAACCAAACACGCAAAGATCAGTGAGAATTTTTCCTCACCATGTAACTCATGAGATTCTTTGGACGCAGACGCTTGGCAATGGGGCAATTCATTAACTACTTAACCAGACGCTTGGCAATGGTGCAATTCATTAACTACTTAACCAGTCGAATGAATTTTTTTTTTATTTGTTTTTTTAAGGAAATGGATTCGGTTTGGAAACCCTCTCATCCCAAGTATATTCCAAAAAGTCTTGGAACATGCTATGGATCCAAAGCGGTATTGCACAGATGCAAGAAGTAATTTAGACTCCATACATAGAGCGTGACATCACTTGGAAGAGCAAAGTAGCAAACCATCATGAGTTTAAGCACACTATCAATAATGAGTATTTGCACATGATCCTACGGCCATAAAAAAAAAAGTCCCAAAAGTAATCGACCTGTACGGTCCAGATTTTCTCACGTATTTGGTCAATTGACTTTCTCTTAAATGCTCAGCACTAAATTATTTCTTAGAGTTCCGCTTTAGAGCACAGCACACATTCTTCAATGTCAACAACTTATTCCAAGCTTGCTCAGTTCTCAGGTCCTGTCTAAGTTTTCATCTTATTATTCTGTTAGTGTTTTGGCCTTCTGTTTGTTGATTTGCCACAGAAATTGTAATACGCACACAGGTTTGTTGAGCAACTAACTGAGATTTCATTTATTTTTGTTTTCCTTTCAGGTTTGAGAATTGAATTTTGTAAATCATCATTCAGATTTTAGTTATTTGGTCGAATAGAAGTTAGTCTATCTTGGAATTTACCTTTAGAGCACTGAATTTGCTACTCTTGGTAAGATTTCTTTCTCATTCATTTCTGTATCCATGATCTTATTTTGAGTAGTATGTAAAATTTGAGCTCATAATTGAAAGGGACTGCAATTTTAGGAATCGTATTATTACGTCTATTCTGATTGTGTTCTCCAGTTTCGTTGTTCTAATTTCAATTAACTGATGCTACCAGAAAATTTTACAGCAATTTTTTCTGGAGATAATCCGATTCAACCTTTATTTTTGCTGGAGCATATTTTTGTGTTTCTATTTTTTTGTTCAAAGCATATATGCCCCTACTTTTGTAGAATCAGGTGGCAAGTGTTTGTTCCGACCGGGATTCCGCAACAAGTTGAACCAGACATGGATCCAGAACTAGTGATGATGCCGAATGAAAAGAAAGACACAGCGTTGCTTGATGCGGTTTGTAGTAAAAATGACAACGTACGAGTAGTCAAAGAGTTAATGAAACACAGCCAAGAATGTTTGAAACAACTAGACAACAATGGAAAGAACTGTCTACATATTGCTGCCGAGAATGGAAGTGTGAAAGTGATGAAGTACATTCTAGGGAAATCAAACATGGCCGAGGATATGATAAACGGCAAGGACAACCAAGGGAACACACCTTTGCATCTGGTCCTCAAGACGAAAAGTGTTAAATGTCTGAGAATTCTCTGCAGGGACAAGAGAGTGAACAAGACAGCCGTCAACGAGGAGAACTTGACAGCCTTCGATGTTTTTATCCGCGATTACCAGCTAGCTCTCACCGACGCTCAAGAAGAGTTTGTCAAAAAGGGCTACAATTATCTGTCGACCGAAGGAGGCTGGCTGTGTTGCGGGAGGCTTTGGTGCGCGAGACGCATCAAAGTAGATAGAGGTAATGGAATATATGAAGCTATGACAGACGAAAAGATTAAGAAACTAGAAAAAGATGCACGTAAAATGGCAACATGGCAGATTTGCTTGAGCTTCGCGATGATCTGCACTGTATCTTGATTTGAATTTTATCGAATTCAAATAAAAAGAAAAAGAGATACAAAAATACTATTTCCCATTGAATTGAATAAAATAAACAAACGAAAAGAGAAATTTACACATCTCCTGATAAGTAACTTATGTTGCATCATGCACGTATGCTGTAGGCCTCTTCTTATTCGCCATATTTATCATAAATATCATAGCAAACCACTGAAAGAAAACCAAAACCAATAACACAACAAAGTGCGATTAAAAATATGTCCACGGCACTCATATGATCATGATGAATTGGCCATCGTTTTACTAAAATACTAGAAGATTTCTCATGATTTCTAATATTGCCATCAATTCTTTCCTTGTACAAATTAAAACGCCCTTCTGAATCCAGTGTTGCTCTATATTATATGAACACTAGTACATAAAATCCAGTGTTGCCCTTCTGAATCCAGTGTTTCCTTCACATCTGTACACTCTTCTTCTTCTTGATTCTTGTTCCGGTAAAGGTATTTAAGTACTACATCATCTGAACCAACAAGATATAAGTTACCAGTAGTGTCTAAACTTAGGATTAATGGCCTATTTACTGAACCCTTAAGTGCGTGTGATACAGATACACTCTTTGCACTTATCTCACCATGGTCATCATCTCTTAACCCAAAATTAGTCTTTTTATATATAGCAACCAAACCATTAGTCTGTTGCACTGATAATCTATAATAATCGGAGATAAGATCAACTCCAGGTCTTAACTTTTGACCACTGAGAATGGTATCGGTAGGATAGTCGAAACTTTGCCAAACAATTTTAGAATCTGAATCATATAAAACAAAGTTGCCGTTATCATGCATCGTTGCATATGACACTGGTACTTGCACGTCAGGTATTAACAGTTTCTCTTTATCATCTGGCGTTCGCAGCATGAACTTTCCATCGTTGTTGAAGAGAATTGAAGATGGTTTATGTAATGGAGGATCGTTAGGGTTAGCTGTCCAAACTAGGGTTTTAAGTTCAGATTTAACAAACCATATACCAACTACATATCGGTCAGGAGACCAAGGTAACTGGTAGAAGCCAAAAGCAATGTTACCCGAAGGAGAAAGCCAGTAACTAGAATCATTCAAATAAGTAGAAAGTGATGAACCTCTTGTTATGCTGCTGCTGACTAAAGTTTCATTCAAAGAGGAAGATTCAACAGCTAGTAATGGAAAAACAAGTAATAACAAGGAGAATTACCTGTAGAAATTTCATGTTTTGATACCAAGAGAGCTAGAACTTTGAAGTAGAGATTTTTTGTGGTTATAGGGGGAGCGATCACTTCATTATAATATATATATAGGCTCAAAAGTAATACGAGTTTGACCTAACAAGAAACTACTATATATATTCTTCTATAAACAACCTATGATTTTGAAAACGAAATCAATTCTGACTGGCAGCAAAATTTCAGAATTCTGCGAAGAAAGTAAGACAGCACGGGCTTAAATTAACAAATGCCGCTTTAACTAGAGTTCTTAACTTATCAGGTGTCTAAGGAACCAATATTACTAGCAGTTTCATATCCCCAAATTGTTGTGGGAGGCTTTGGTGCGCGAGACGCATCAAAGTAGATAAAGGTAATGGAATATATGAAGCTATGACAGACGAAAAAAATTAAGAAACTAGAAGAAAAAAAATGCATGTCGACATATGGCAACAACTCAGATTTGCATGAGCTTTGCCATGATCTGCACTGTAGCTTGATTTTGCGGGTATTAAGAGCGCAAAATACCAACATAATAACATGGGTTCATTAGTGATGCAGCTGATAATGATTTTTTTCTTTCTGTTATGGCATAAGCCAAATATGAGGAACATACAAGCACATAGTAGAACTGTTTTGTTTAGCCCAAACCGCAAGCGCATGAGCAACATAACTACATATTCTAGGTTGGAATGTAAAAACACGTCCGACTAAAGAAGAAGCAAAAAACTGAATGTCTTTGAAAATGACATATCCTTGAGGTACCATCTAACCTTCCAGAAGAAAATTGGTTGATGAGGTCTTTTGCATCACTTTCTATGATAACGTGAGTAAGTTTTTGCTCCATTGCCTTCTCTAGCACTGCCCAAATAGCTCTAGTTTCAGCCTCCTCAGCAGATTCCACATCAAAAACAATAGATGCACAAAGGTAGCTTTACTGGTAAAATCTCTCATCACATAGTCTACACCATTAGCCCTTGTAGCGCCATCAAAAGCTCCATCCATTGCATTTTATCCATCCAAATGTTGGGTCATCCAAGTATCATTATAGGTAATGGTACAACCAGAGGGAATGTGAGGTTTTGACTTGATAGTCAGGTGCATAGCCTTTGCTCTATTAATGACAATATCATGAGATTCTTTTAGGTTTCCGAAAACCATGCTATTCCTACTATTCCATAAAGACCACAAGATAGCAACAAACCAGAAGTTTAGCCAATCAGTAAAAGATTTATTAATGAAGACGTTAGTATTGACATCGAAAGAAGACAAAAACCAAACATGACTAGCAAAAGGGCAAATGACAAGGCATGCATGATAGATTCATTGGGGTCAGAGCATCTAATACAATCAACAGAATTCGTGAGCATTCTAGAATGTAAAACAGTTCTAGCAGGCAAAGCATTTTTAGAAGCTTTCCAAATAAAAATTTGAATACGATGTGGAACACGAAGTTTCCAAATGCACTTGTAAAGTTTACTACAAGGGGAGGGCGTAAGCCCTCTGAGTCCCAAGTAGGCAGATTTAGAGGAAAATCTGTCATTATTTGAAAGCTCCCAAGCCCTCCTGTCAGGAGTGCACAAGTGGCTTAAGGGAATGATGATGATCTTCTGAACAAAACCATCATCAAAATGAGTATTTAATTTACTAATATTCCATGATCTAGTCTCAGTATAAATAAAGAAGGAGACTTTAACACTAGGGTCAGGAGGAACTAAAGGATTAAGAGTGGCAGAGCCTAAAGTAGAAATCCACTTATCACACAATCCAGGAGATAAAAGGCTTGATCATCTCCTTTATAGCATGAAGGCATCTCCAAGTCCAAGAACAAACACTTGGACACTTAGCATTGAGAAAATCAGTTTTGGGCGAATACTTGGCTTTTAGAACATAACCTAACAGACAATCAGGATTTTCAATAATTTTCCAGGCATTTCTATCTAACATAGCCAAATTGTTCAACTCATCCTTCCTAAAACCTAGACCACCTTCAGACTTAGGTGGGCAGAGAAGGTCCCACCGAAGTAGATGAAGTTTCCTATCCTTAGGGTCTAGAGTCTCCCCCACCAGAATTTATAAAGGTGAGAGTCCATTTTCCTGCAAAGATGTTTGGGAATAAGAAAGGCACCCATCTAGTACAAAGGAATAGCCTGACCAACATGCTTGACTAAGGTTGAAAACGTGGGGGTACCAAAATACACCACCAACTTTTACTTAGGCAACCTGTATGGAGTAAACTCGAATACAATTTCGATAGTTCAACTTAATGAATCTTAATCACACTAGTACAAACCTTTGCATAGGTCACGTTTTTTGGTTTACAGCCTAGCCACGTTTCGGGTTATTTGCGTGGCTACTAGTCATCAGTATAACTATAGCCACGTTTTGTGTTACCTTGTAGCTATAGTGCAACATTTGGACATGGGTTTAATCCTAAAATCATCGAATGTAGCCATAGGGCATCGTTTGGTCATGGTTTTCAGTTTAATCCCATCACATGTAGCCGTAGATGCGTATATGGCCACATTAAGCAATTATGTATGTGTCAAATGTGTAGGGTGGTAATATACAAACCTATTAAACAGTGACGGAAATATAATTTATTTAGTCACATTGGTTTGCTTACGTTTCCATAATATATGGTTTATTAGACACGTATATACTAAGAAATATACACATTTTATCATACATGACAAAAGATTGACATATGGCTCTACACCAGTTATTTTGCTCGGAAGGTTTATTATATGGCCACACGATGATTTTGTTTATGTGACCAGATCGTTGTCAACTAGACAAATCTTGTGCCCAATCCAAAAGACTCATATCCATCTTTGTCGGGCTAATGTTGTGTATGGTTTTTGTTGAATCATGACCGAGGTCGGAGTAGACAATAGGCATTCAAAGTAAAAACATCTTTTTTGGCGTGGTTTAGTGTATCTGCATCCCTATTCTATGTTGTCCAATATTCATCTAGCTCGGGAAAATAAATAAATTTGTTCAGGAAGGGTGGATACGATATAATGTTTGGCAACTTGACAGCCACAATAGAAAGTGCACCATCAGGCTGATGTGAACTATTAGAGCACTGCTCAGTTGAACTCGCAAGCATTGCTATCTCAAGCTTGTTGTCAAGTTTAGTTGTCAAAACTATAAGTATTGATTTCTAGTCAACTTATAGCTAAGTCTCGGATTAGGATAGAAAGTGTAGTTGAGCATTAGACTTCACGGCGTTCATCGAATGAAGACGAAGAACTACTAAGGGGAGCTTGTGGAACTTCATCAACAAAAGGTATGTGGAGACTTGAACTCATCTATCACTCAAAAGTCTATCTACTTTATCTTTTATTTAAGACAAAAGTCTTATAGCTATACATACTTCAATTATACACATTTAATATTTCGAGATGAGTTTAACTCGCTTACATATTTCTCGAAATATGTGTAGGTAAGCTTTCGCTTTAACCAAGTTCATCTTATATTCTTGACGAAAGTCAAAAGATGATCATGTGAAAATCGCCTGGTAACATCTTACATGATTTGTGTGAGACAGTCATTTGATGTAGACTCAGAATATTTTGTATTGATCATTCAATCACTTGAAAATTGCTTTGAAGCTAATAGTTTGTATGAGACAACTATTGTCGTCTTCCGAGAATGTTTCAATGGTTGAAATGAGAGTTTAGAACAATTGGATTTAAGCACAGTATGCGTACTTGCATATGTGTAATCTAAGTCCGGGAACCATGGTATGCATACCCATATGCGTACTGTTTGGTTTAGTCAAGGTCCGGGAATCAAGTACGCATACCGGTTCGCGTACTGGCGTGAGGTTCAAGTTCCGGGACTTTAACTGAGTTTGTGGTATGAGTACCAGTTCGCGTACTGGCGAACCCAAACTTAGTCCGGCCATTTAGGTATGCATACCCGTTTGCATACTTAAGTGGGTTATGTTCTAAAATTGGTTTGTTCATGAACTAATACATTTATATAATAAGGAGTGCAATTTTTTGCAAACCGTGGCTATAATGTTCATGACTTGATTCGAGTGAATCAAAATCGATTTTGCTTCAATTGTGTCTTGTATACTTCTATGAGAATATAAACAATTGAACAACTCTAGAACTAGTTTCATTTAATTCATTTGAACTAGTTATGGTTAAGATGAATAAGGTTGATATGAAAGTGTTCATATGGCTAACTTCGGTTAACTATTATTGAGCCAACAAAGGTGCACATGTTTAGGTACGGTTACTCATATCTAAGTGAAGTCACTTTTCATTTGTGTGTAACAAGCTAAGTTCGATCTAACGGTTCAAAGATATTAGCTTGAGTCTAATCAGGTTTTCATCTAACTGTGAATATTGAATGCTTTGTTACCAAGGTAACATTGATTGCAAACCCTGATTTGAAGACTATATACAGGAGAACTCTAGAAACTGGGAAATATAATCTCCATACCTCCAGTGTGATACTAGTTGCGACTAGAGTCGATTCTCCTTTAACCTTAGGTTTTTCACGAAACCCTATAGGTTAACGACTTGAAGACTTCATTGGGATTGTGAAGCCAGACCCAACTATTTTCTCTGTAGTTGCGTGTTATGAACTTGTTGTTTTCTATCGTGATTGAGTACTATCTTCTCTAAGATTTGCTCGAGATTTAATCTCCGATAGGCAAGATAAAAAGTAGTCACAAACATCTTCGTCTCATCGTTTGTGATTCCACAATATCTTGTTTCGCTACCATACGATTAAGATTATTGTGAGGTGATTGATATTTCTAGGATGTTCTTCTAGAATATAAGTCCGGTATATCAATTGGTTCCTGTTCACTTTGATTTATCAAAAGACGGAATAAAACTCATAGGTGTATCTATGGGAGACAGATTTATCTATTCAATAGACTTTTCTGTGTGAGACATATTGGTTTATCAAGTCTTCGACTTTGGGTCGTAGCAACTCTTAGTTGTGGGTGAGATCAGCTAAGGGAATCAAGTGCGTAGAGTCCTGCTGGGATTCAGAGACGTAAGGAGCGCAACTGTACCTTGATCAATGTGATATTGGTTAGGGCTCAACTACATTCAAGTCCGAAGTTAACTTGGAGTAGGCTAGTGTCTGTAGCGGCTTAATACAGTGTGGTGTTCAAATCTGGACTAGGTCCCGAGGTTTTTCTGCATTTGCGGTTTCCTCGTTAACAAAATTTCTGGTGTCTGTGTTATTTCTTTTCCGCATTATATTTTATATATAATTGAAATGTCATAGGTTGTGCATAAGTTCAATCAATTGTGAATCCAACCTTTTATTGTTGATTAAATTGATTGACACTTGGATATTGGTTTTTTATACCGTCCAGGTTGTTTCTTATATTAATCAGGCTCATGGATTTCTATCTGTTTGATTTGCTGATTACATTAAGAAACCGAGATATAACTCTTTGATATACTTTTCTTAAGATTGAGTCTGACTGTCTAGTTGATTCTCTTAAAAGTATATTGGAGTTAGTCCATACAGATTTCTAGAAATATTGGGTGTGGTTGTTAGACCCCCGCTTTTTCAAGAACCATAACCTTTTGGTGACGCATATTGGTATGTGCAAGAAATACGTAATTGACAAGCTTAAATTTCACAAAAAAATGAAGAAACATTTTCTTACGTAACACAAACTTCAAAACACATCAGATTAATTTATTCAAAAATTATGCTTACAAAATGAGTAGTCTGGAATCTAATAATACTGCATTTCATTATTCCAAAAGAATGTAGTTGCATATAACTTTATACAACTGTCAGATACATTTGAGTTTCAATTAAGTGCCATGGTACTTTTATCATCTTTGCATTTCACAAAAACAAAGAAACAACCCAGAATTACACTTTCACGGCACCGGAAACCAGTGCACAATGATTAACATCACGACTGTATCAACTTGACCAACAACACAAGATTATATAGTGTGATGTATGAATAACCCAAAAACCTGAAACACGAAAACAGGGTTCTCAGTTCAACAAAAGAAACACATTTGTCCTCTAAACAGTACAAATACATTTGCTCCAAAAGTAGCAAATTCATTTATGCACAGATATAGGACAGTTCAGGCCACAAACCACTTCAAACTTGGTCTTGTCGACATCAATCCCACGACAATAGCGGAAGTAACATCATTTATCGAAACATCTAAATAAATCAGGTTGGGGAGTAAATTCTAAAGATGCAAAGCAGAATTCCATTTCATGTGTCTAGTCTCTACAACAGAAAGGAATCGAACAGACATTACATTTCCAAGTGCCACCTCTTCGATACTCATACAATCTATAAATCCAATCTCTTCTAGCTGCCCACAGTGCTTTGCCAAAGCGTTGATAGCTTCTCCATCTACATCCCAAATTCCCGACAACCTCAACCTTTTCAACTTAGGGCTACAAAGAAAAACCAATTTAACAGCATCACTACTAATCCTCTCACAGAATAGGACGATCAAAACTATCTCTAGATTGATAACTCAAGTTTTACTTCAGCAGATCAGGACGATACATAAAAAATAATTACGAAACAAGACGGTCACTATAGCACAGTTTCCATTAATTCTGAACCAGCCATTAATATCAAACATATAATAACCCATGGAGATCTTATATCTCTTTCTCTCACAATCAGAATGTAAACAGAGACAAGTCCGTAAACCTGATTATTCCGTGAGAGTACTTGGACATTTCAAAAGATCAATATCCAAGATCAATCAAGTCGTATCCAACAAACAAGGATGGATATATCTACTTTGATTGATTAACGTACAACCTGTGATATTTCAATTATAAAGATAAACAATATAATGTGGAAAAAAAAATATAACACAGACACCAGAAATTTTGTTAACGAGGAAACCGAAAATGCAGAAAAACCCCGAGACCTTGTCCGGATTTGAACACCAAACTGTATTAAGCCGCTACATACTCTAGCCTTATCATAACTTCAGACTGGAATGTAGTTGAGACCGAATTAAACTGTCACAACAATTCAGTTACAGTTGCGCTCCTTACGCCTCTTGAATCCCAGCAGGACTTCGCACAATTGATTCCCTTAGATGACGTCCTTTACATCCTAAGAGTTGATTTAACTCAATTGAAGACTTTAAACCAATCTGTCTCCCACAGATAATCCTATATGTGATTTTCGTTCTGATCAAAGATCAAGGTGAGGTAGGAAATCGATTGCAATAAACAAAGTCAAACCTCAAAATCCGGTCTTATGACTCCCGAAGAGAAGCCTAGATTATTATTCACCTCACAAGTAAAAACTTGTGGAATCACAAAGTCTGAGACAAAGAATCTTTGTGATTTCTATCTATCTTGTTTGTTGGAGAAAGGTCAACAATCAAAGCAAGATCAAGATACACAAATTATCAAGATAAAGATAGTTGGACCTGGCTTCACAAATTCCTAGGTGAAGTTTTTTTAGTCACTAAACCCTAGGAGGGTTTGAAGGAGAGGATGAATCTAGTTTACAGCTAGGACACAAGAATAGTGTCAGGGATTCAAAGATCTCAGTTGTTAGAGTTTCTCCTTATTTAGACTTTCAAGGTCAAGGTTGCTTTGGATTTAAGCTAAGGTAGCTTTGGAATCAAGCAATCAATAATCACCGTTAGATGAAAAACTTGAATTTGAGATTAACATAGTATAATATACACTCTGGTTAGGATGAACCGTAACCGAGCCGTGTACAATGACTTATTCATGAAAGGTTAGCCGAAATTAGCCAATCAAACTATGAACTTAACCATTTTCATATGACACTTTAAGACTTTAATCTTGAGTCACACATGTGATCAAAAATGTCTAGATAGTATTTTTAGAGAGTTGTTCAAATGCCGATCATCTCATATAAATAATTCTGATGTATCTGAAAATATTCGACATGGTAAGTATGTGTACCTGGTACGTGTACTATACTTGTTCGTGAATATTTTTGTTATAGTACGTGTACCGGGTATGTGTACCCTTAACACAAAAACGAGTTCAGTAACTCACAGATCTTTTATGGTTTGCATACTGGGTATGTGTACCTTTTCGGTTTTGAAACCAACAAATCTTTTCTGGTTTGCATACTAGGTATGCGTACCTTCCTAGTTCATGAGTCAACAGACTTTTTGTGGTATGGATACCGGGTATGCGTACCAAAAAGTCGATGTCGAACTATAGCTAAGCCGGTATGTATACTGGGTACATGTACTGCGGCTCCGGACTTATAACAATTCTCCTAGTATGTGAACTGGTATGCATAATGTCTTGTAGCCAGATTAACAGTAGTTCTATATCCATCTAATAATCAATTGGAAACATTCCTGAATAACATCAATGACATATATCACTGTTCCAAGCTATTTTCAAATGATTAAATCTTGAATCATAATTTAGGTCATAAACAATTAATTAATCTTAACCAAATTCATTAAGTATGAAAAATGTTCTTAAGATTAATTAATCATATTTCGAGAACGATATTCAAGATAAACTTAACTCGAAATTTCTATTATGCGTAAACTGTCTAATTTAGTCATGCGATAATGTCTCATTGATAGAAAGGTGAAAACTTGAGAAATATGTGGTTCAGTCTTCACTTACCTTTTGTTGAAGAAGTTCTCTAGAGCTTCAGTTGATCTTCACCTTCAAACGGTAGAACACAGTGATATCCAATTCTCAAGTACACACTTTTATCCTAATCCGAGACTTGAGTAAATGTAGATTAGAAATCAAGATATAGTTTTGATCAACTAAATTTGACAACAAGCTTGAGATCGCAACACTTGTGCGTTCGACAAGTAATGCTCTAACAAAGGTAGTTCTAGCATCCTGAGACAAAAGTCTATGGAAGAAGGAGGAAATTCTAGCATCCACAACTTGCAAATACCCATGAGTTTGAATTTTTGAGGCTTGGAAAGCTATAGGGGTACCAAGGTATTTTTTTCATAAATCTATGTTATAAATGTCAAGAATATTGGACAGATGATTCATAAAAAGCTCATAAAATTTTCTACTAAATAGAATACCAGATTTATCAAATTAATTTCCTCACTAGAGGTCAAACAATATTTTTGAAGATAATCTTTGATAGTTTTAAAATCCTTAACAGTAGCTTAAAAAAACAATAAAGAATCATCAACAAATAAAAGATGAGTCATACAAGGGAATCCTTAAAGACTTTGATACCTTCCACTAGACCTTTACTGGTTAGAGAATTAATGTAGGCCGATAACGCTTTAGAACAAATAATATAGAGGTAGCGAGACAAAGGATCTCCTTGTATAAAGCCTCTCCACGGTTTAATTAGACCAGTAGGACTTCCATTTAAAAGAACAGAGTAGGAGACAGTACAGATTAACCCAATGTTCAGAAAAGCCCATTTTTTAAAAAAACCTTTTCAAAAAAATACCATTCCATCTTGTCGTAAGCTTTAGACATATCCAGCTTTACCTTTGTGATGATTAACTGCATAGACATCCTTTTTAGTTGTGGACAAAAACACTCTGATTTTGGGAGATTAAACTGCCCATGAAAGATTTAATCCTATTATCCAGGGTTTTGCACAAGATTTTATAAATGAAATTACAAATCCCTATCGGTCTATACTGGGAGATCAGTTCCGCTAGAGGCACTTTAGGTATTAGGGAAATATTGGTATGATTGAAAACTTTAGCAATATGCCCAGTACGAAAGAAGGTCTGAGTTATATCAATCACTGCTTCTCCAACAATATCCCAATGCTTTTGATAAAAAAGACCTGTAAAGCCATCACGGGAAAGAGCTTTTTTTCCTCCCATTTGAAAAATAACATTCTTGGTTTCCTCAGCAGTAAGAGGTAGATTCAACTGGATGTTATGATCCACATAAAAATTCTCAGGGAGACTCTCAAGAATCTCATCCTGGTATTGCTGAGGATGGGAGGACTATCAATTAAGACATTACCAGAAGAGTCTTTAATCCATCTAATGACATTCCTTTTTCTCCTAAAGAGGGTGACTCTATGAAAATATGGAGAGTTTATGTATCCTTCCAAAATCCAAACTTCTCTAGATTTATCCTTCTAGTATAATTCCTCTAAATTATATAGATACTCTAATCTAGCTCTAAGTCTGGAGATAGAATGAAAATCAGTGGGATTAGAGGTTTGAGTATCAGCAAGTTCCACTTTAGTAGTTTTTATTCTAGTTTGAATATTACCAAAGGAGGATTTATTCTAGTCCCTATGACCTTTTTTTATGTTTAAAAGTTTGGCTTTTAGTTTATTAGCAGGAGATCCTACCACATTAACAGACCAGGAATTAGCTATAATGTCTCTACAAGTAGGGTGTTCAATCCACATGGCCATAAAAATGAAAAGGTTTAGGCATAAAAACATCTTCAAACTTAAAACCGATATGCATAGGACAGTGATCAAAAGAATCTTTAGGAAAATTATTGAGACAGAAGTTAGGGAATAAATGCTCAGCTATTTGATTGATGAGACATCTGTCCAGTCTTTCAAGAATAAGGTCAGGGCCCTGTTGCATATTGGACCAAGTAAACCTAGGGCCATAAAAAACCAGGATCATGCAAAGCAAACACATTACAAAAATTTCTGAGATTAAAGAAATCTATATCATCAACCTCTAATCCATCATTCTTATCTTAAGTACCTTGGAGAGCATTAGAATCACCTACAAATAAAGCTGGTGCATCTATGGGTATAGGTGGTAAATGGCATTGGCTTTCCCAGAAGGCATGTCTAAGAGTACAATTAGGTTCACCATAGATGAAATGGATGTGGCACAACTTAAAGTGGATAATATCCTTAGTAGTAACATAGATGCGCCTATTATTGTAGGATAGAATGCAAAGATCAATTTCCTTTTTCCAAGACTGAACAAGACCACCACTTATACCAATGAAGGGAACATTAAAGATGCAAGGAAAACCCATATTATGCAATTTCCTAGCAGTTGTATCTTTTTTCATTTTAGTTTTAGAAAGGAAGACAATCTTAGGGTTGATATTTTTAAAAAGGAGATGCAATTCTTTGTTGGCAGTTTTTTTTCCTAGACCACGCACATTCCAGCATAACATATTCACATTATTCACAGGAAATATATTAGCAGAGTTAAGGGCATCAAGGGAGACATTGGAGTAGAATGGGGGAGAAGGATGAACCTGATTGGCAGAGTCATGATCACCACTAGACTGAGAATTAACACTTCCACCATTGAGATTAGTTCCTTGGGTAGCATTCAGATCCAGATTAACATCCTCATGAGAAGACTTATTACAGACACCATTGTTAGCTGAAGTAATACTGGCAGGTACATTGAAACTTCCAAACTGATCAACTAATTATTGGGTATTGATGATACAATTTGATAGGTTGAGAGTGGATATATCCCCCAATTTGGTAATAGGAGGGCAAAGATTGGTGTAATCTGGTTTAGATCTATCATTACTACCATGACAAACATCAGAGTTGGTTATAATTTAAGAACTGACTCTAGTTCTTTTCCGAAAATCAGCTCTAGGATTGATTTTCCTTTTAAGATTAGAGAGAGCATCATGTTCTGCAGCAAAAGAGACCACTTACTCTCTGGAAATAATAGTTTTTTTGAATAGAAGAAGCAACTGTTTTGAATCTTTTAGTTGAGTTGGTAGTGCGAATCGGACCAGAGTTGCTCGATTCGAGGATCGTATTCAGAACAGTTGTGTTTTCAACCTTGTTAGCGATTTTCTTAAGAATCACCGGAAGACCATTAACCACCGGAACAAGTCTCATATATATTTAGTTTATTCTTCAGAGATTCTTGATCAAGAGAGTTAGAACTCTGAGCTATCATAACAGCTTTACCTCTACTTTTTCCATCATGGTTAAGATTATCACTTTGATGCTGGGTCTGAGTATCAGGAACCATATCATCCTGGGTCATTATAGAGTCCACCACAACCTTAGTTTGAATAGCTTCATAATGATCAACTGATGGTTTTGGAGGCATTATTAGTTTAGATACCTTGGGAGAGTATATTTTGAGACGGAAGAGCTAGCTTCTTTAATAAGTTTCTGTTTAGCAAGCCAGTTGGGGCAGACATTATCCTTATGATCAACGATACGACAAGAGTAGAAGAAATTTCTTGGAACTCTGAAGTATCTACATTCAATGAGAAAAGGATCTTCTGTTCCTCTAGTTAGTAGAGTGATGCCTGGTGGGAGGTCCTATTTAACATAGATGCGAACACAAACTTTAACATTCTTCTTCAACGGATGGTTGCAATATGGTTCTTTAGAATCAATTAGTTCACCAAGCTTGAGAGTGACCATCTTCAAATCATCAAATTCAACGCATTCCTTAGGGACGTGACATAAGATTAACCACACTAGGTCATTCTCAAGAGAAATTTGAAAGTTTGATGGACAACTAGAAGGAGGGACAACTCTCAGAATAATGAGATAACCACAAGCAAACCAAGGACGTTGTTCATTAACTCTGTTGAAATCATTTTCTGCTAGAAATCTAATAAGCACCTTGTTTCTTAGACCACTGAAGGTAGTAACAGTTGGAGATTGAGCAAGAGGCCACTGAGAACAAATATGATTTCTGACAGAAGATGTAAGAACAAGAGTCTCACTGCAAACATAGCCTACCATACACAATTTCCAGTTATTATCATTTTCAGCTAGCACAACAGTTTTATCGATGAATACTGGTTCAGTAAGGGTAGAAGGAGGGTTCTTTGGTAGGATTAGTTTTTCAGCCATCTGGGAAGATATATTTTGAATAGTAGTAGCAGTTTGATTAGCTTTTGAAGAGTTGGAGGATTACATATAAAAGAAGTTCCAGAGATAAAAAAAAATTAAGGAAAGGCCAGATATGTTATAAAAGAAGATAGTAATGGGAAATTATATATACTTATCCTGAGGTAGCAGTGCCAGGAGATGACTAAACACCAGGTAGAAAAGTGTCCGGACACTTGAATCTCCAGATACATTGAGAGCTTTAATTGTGTTGGAGAATGAACTTTAAAAATGGAAAGGCTATAGGGTTGAATATAATTTCTGCAGAGAACTGGGAATGAAAAGAATGGAAGTTTCATATAGGTTTTTTCTTGATAAAGATTAGGATCAGTAATATTTCTCTGAGTATCTGTTTTTTCTGCATGGTCCGTGAGCTCATGGTAACATAGGTTATCTTTGAACACATGCAATTGGTGTAAGAGGTAGAGTAAGACAACTCTACTGATGATGAATTTTTTAAGAAGGTGCCTGACATAATAAACGCACGACATTACCTCACCAAAGGCAGTAGGTGAACCATAGATGTTATTGTTTCTTCTACCACTTGGTGTAGGAAGATATCGAACATGTCCAAACATGATAATGGTAGCATGGGTGGATTGAAGAGTGGTATGAAATAGTCTCTTGTGGAAGGGAGGATGAGTTTGAAAAAAGATTAAAATTGGGAATATGCATAAAAATTATGAATATGATTTAGATTATGATCGAGCCATCCTATACTTACGGAGCAACTGACCACGGTAGCATGATTTTTGATGGTTAACCAGCAGGTGGGAAAGTTCATGTAACTTGTTCATAATTTTTTCAATGTAACGTACATGGCAAAAAGAAATTACTCTAGTGAGATTTTTTTTCTTACCATGTAATTTATGATGATTTGGGAATCGTTGGTTATGTGTATACTCCATCCATTTCAGAAAAGTGACTCTTTCATTTTTTTAATTTGGCCAATTTTTAGGCGAGAATAAGAAAGTGAAAGTATCAAAAGTGAAATGGGGACGAGAAAGTTGTTGCACCAAACACTAGAATACATATTTTCAGAAACGACTTTGCCTAATAATAACCATTACAAAAACATTCAGTAATAATACCTAGCTAAAAGCAATTATGTATGGTTGAAAGGGAAAGCTGACCTTCCAACTAAAGCCTTTCTTGTTTCACCCCCTCCTTCTAATAAGGTTGTCGCGTTCGCACTTTATCTTCATGTACCCTTTGTTATGTTGTGAGATCAAATTGTGTGTTAACACTACAACAATGAAATTTAAGGGTCTGTTTGCCACAAAATTAACAATGCAAGACATTGGCAATTACATGTACATTAAATATAATGTTATGCATAATAATTGTGGAAATTTCTGAGGAACCCAAATTTGGTTCCTCTCTTTTCCAGAAACCCGTCATTAAAATTGTATATATGTGTAGCCCAAATGATAAAATCTACGGTTAAGATTAGTAGTTTAGATTGAATTTAAATTTTTCACATTTTGTATAGGACTGAATTAACCTTAATTAGAGATCAATGAATCATAATGAGCCTTGGTGATCTTTTGTTTGATACATACTCTAAAGAAATATCTTATAAGAATGATCTGTTGTCGTTTCCTAGACAACTAATCTTGAAGTCTAATTGTCTAAACAAGCTAAACAGCAAGATTACTATGCAAGCCTAAGAAGCAGACGATATTACATATGGAAGCTAAAAGAGATCATTCAGAAGAAAGTCTATGCATCATTTTTAATTTATATGCTTTTGCAGCAACATGTATTCATTATATTTCTATTGAAAAAGTTATGTTCACCCTTTAATTTGAATGAAAAATTCCCTTTTCACATTTGTTCAAGTGAAATCTTTTATTTTCATCGTTCTTACGCAAGTGAAAATTTCGTTGTTCACCTATTTAGAAGTGAAAATTCGCCTTTTCCTATTGGAATTTCTACCAATTGGTGAAAATTAGAATATCAACGGTATCTCAGGTGAAAATTTGAACTTTTATCATTGGAATTTTCACCAATGCTTGTGATAATTAGAATTATTTTTTTAGCATTATGTGAAAACTGTAATTCTCCTCATTTCCATTCGGTGATAATTGGAGTTATTTCGGAGATGATAATTGGGGTTTTTAATTGAACTTATTTTAGAGGTGATAATTTGAGTTTTTTTTTTTTTTTTTTTTTTCCATATAGGGAGTATTTGACGGGAGTTAATTAAGGAGAGCACTTTTAGGGATTAGATTTACAAAAAATAAATAAAATAATAATAATAATAAAAAAAAGAACGTGGAAATGACTAAAATTAGGGAAGTAGAATCCGTATGGAGATCTTTGTGTAATTATAGTTAATCACATTAATGAACGTCATTTAAGGAGATATTTTAGGAGGAAGTCATTTTACGGAAGTCAAACAAATTATTTACAGAGTTTTTTTTTGGGATTATAATTTGTTATAATTGTTTTATTTATTTTTTGTATTAAAAAACAAAATTAGTTTCTTTAAATAAAGGTTATTTGTATAATCAACTCATATTTATAAATAAATATAGGTACTTCATACATGAAATTTTAATGGTGGGTTTCACATATTAAAAAAAAGAAAGTGAAATGGGTTACAAATAAAATTCTCCCATAATAATTACATGCAGTTCAATGTTTAAAGTTTAAGATTTGGATTTTATTTTAAGTTTAAAATCTAATTACACGATAAATAAAAGTTATATGACATATAAATAAAAATAGAAGAATACAATTTTTTTAAAAGAAATAATAAACAAATAAATAAATTCTGTTTAAAATATATTATGAAAAGAAAAAGAAGTAATAATAAAAAAATATAAAGCACAAAAAACTAAAAAGTTTAAAAAAGTTGAAAATAAATAAATAATAATAATAAAAGAAAGCAAAAATCAAAATAATAAGAAAAAGAATTAAAATTAGTCAAAAAAATGGCATTTATGCTTCAAATACAAATGATGTTTAAAAATAATAAAATTTGATTATATAAATATAAAACCTAAAAATATCAAAAATTATATTTAATAACAATAATAAATAGAAAATAAAAAATTGATTTTAAAAAAATAGTAATGAAAGAAACCATGAAAGAAAAAAAAAGGATAAAATTTGAATATTTAAGAATAAAGTGATGTCTAAAAAGAATAAATGAAAATTATCTGAATATATGTAAAAAATATAAAAGATCAATATTTGTCAACCTTTTCATTGGAATGGTATATAGGACCGCGTTCAGTGCACAACACCCAACATTTGAATGCAACCTTTGACCACTCTCTTTCACTACACTAAGTCTTCCAATTATACCTCCGGTTTAAGTGTGACAAAAACGGACGCTAAAGCACATTTGTCTAATATTAGATCCAAGTTATTCCAAGCTTGGAAAAAGTATTGAATGTTAATCTAATGGCTTGCAGGTTGGGGTCAGCCACACTTTTCCTAAGACATGTTCCAATGTTGCATTGAAGATAGCTTGGAATCCAAACTAAAACATCAATCGGAATTGCATTGAGCGTAATTCCGAATTGGATTCAATCTTGTTGTTAACTTTTTTTTAATAAAAAATCCATTTTTGTGAGCCGAGATTGGGTGCTATTTGGAATAGGGTTCCACATAACTCGAATTGGCATTTTTGGAATCTATTCTACCTTTCATGATTTATTCCAAGTGCTCAATACGCTATTAGACCGTAACTTTCATGATTTATTCCCAGTGCTCTGCACATCATTATACTGTAACTTCCATAATCCATTCCAAGTGTCGGGGTGTCTAAAC
The DNA here is from genome assembly GCA_023531105.1 of Papaver atlanticum. Lineage (NCBI taxonomy): Eukaryota > Viridiplantae > Streptophyta > Magnoliopsida > Ranunculales > Papaveraceae > Papaver > Papaver atlanticum. Next base: position 2,382,655 of record JAJJMB010012638.1, read on the forward strand.
TCATGTAATCTGGAAGTTGTAGTTTTCCACACAAAGGCTTGTCAACCATGGGTATTTACCAAATGAATTGCTTGTATCTACCAAATATGAGTATTTTCCATATGGGTATTTTTCCACCAAAAGGCTTCATCTGCTTGTATCTACCAAATGAATTGCTTCAAGATCCCAAAACAGACCTGTAAAGACATCAACAAACTCCAAAGGGACTTCTTATGGGGAAAAAGCTTGGAAAACCCCACTGGTTACTACCCAAAAGCTTGGAATGTAGTATGTAAACCCAAAGATATGGGAGGATTAGGCTTCATGAATATGGAACTCTTCAACATCTTTATGTTCACCAAAATTGGCTGGAGACTGGAACAAGATAAAGATTCTCCCTGGTACAAACTTATGGATGCCAAGTATCTAATTGGAAGAAATGTCCTCAACATGGAAATCAAGCCAAAGGATGGTGATTCCTGGATATGGAAAGGAATTCTATAAGGCATTAGTAACATTCAAGATCATTGTGTCTGGAGAATTGGCAATGGGAGAAGAATCAAATTTTGGGACGATCTCTGGATCCCAAAAACCACTTCTAGACTCAATAAACCTCCCAACTGTCCTAATCAGATTGAAACAGTTGATAAGCTTCTTCTTCTTCTTGATGGAAGCTGGGATGCGAATCTAGTTCAAACTTACTTCAGTACCAATATTGCTCAAGCCATTCTTGCTCTGAATACTCATCCAGATGAAGAAGACAAGATTCAACGGAATCTTAATGACACTGGAAAATTCTCTATCAAAGCTCTATCCAAAGCAAAGATAGACAAGCTATACAGAAATGATACTATCACAGGCAATTGGGAGGCAATCTGGAATATGGATGTTGCTCCAGTAATTAAGATCTTTATCTGGAAATGTGCTCATGGGATCCTCCCCACAAATGCTAAAACAGCTAGCATTCTGCATTACATTGATCCTATATGTGCCATATGCAAAAGTGGGGAGGAAACAATGACACACATGTTCATAAACTGTCCTGCTGACTCCTTTGTTTGGAGGGAAATCATTGGCTCTCATCATGCTCAGTTTGATAAGACTACGATCTTCATGAACTGGTTAAACTCCTGGTTTCAAACTGGGATGGCCAGCAAAAACTGTAATATTTATGCTACTATATGCTGGTTCATCTGGAAAGCTAGGTGTGATCTGATCTTCAGACACATTCAGCCAAATGCGAAACATACTTCAAACTGCATAAAACAACATTTATGCAATCACAACAGAATTCATCATATGCCAGAGCATATTATGAATACTTTCTCCATATCTACCGAGGAAACTGAACCATCCATGGAAAACAACATTCAACCATTGATAGACGCATTTATGTGTCTATTTTCATCATTATTGTGAATATTGTTAGTACCCATTTTGTACTAATTTTGGTATTTTATCTCTTTGTAGGTGTTTTTGGAGAAATAGGCTTTTGCGGCGAAATTGGCTCGAAAAGTTGTTAAAGACACCTGGAAGGACATTTGCTATTCGGACTCTCATTTTGGATAAGGGGTAACCCATTTCCAAGCAGCTACTAAACACAGACCGGGACTGGATAGGGGGACTCCATTTCTTCACGTTTTGAAAATGAAAATTGGCGAGAAATAATATTTTCACGGTGCAGAATTAGGGTTCAGATTTTAGAAGTGTTTGGAGGAGATTCAATTGTTGATTCTTGTTGGGATTGATCTGTTAGGCCAAAACAGGCTTGGTATGGGTGATTTCCTGCAGCAAATTGGGCTTGATAACTAGTTCTCGATTAAACAGGGAAAGAAGAGTATTACGGGTTTGGATAGAGTTTGAGAAGATATTTGGTCGGATTCGATCATTGGGTTGGATTGGGATTAGTTGATTACACCCAAACAGGAGTGTTAAGAGCCTTGGATTCGATAAATAAGGAAGTATTCGTCAATTGGAAGAAAACAGAGACCGGGTTATTATTGGTGTCTCTTGGTTTTATTCTGGAAGTTATGTGTAATTCAGGGGAATATTTTCTTATAGATTTGCTTCTATCTATTACGCATGAGAGTATGGGAAGTTTAGAAAACTTGGAAGACGCGTAACTGATGAGAAAAGGAAAGTGCCGTAACTTGTTGAGGAGGAAAAATCAAAGATATTCTCGAGTTTTCTTTGCCCTGCCATGTATAAAAAGGTTGGTACGAGTCCTAGAGAGGTAATGAATACTTTGGGAGGAAGTTTAGAGCCTTAGAAAAGCCAGAAAAATCAACTTGAAGAGGACGAGTTCTGCTGCTGTCGGAGAAGAAGAACATACGACGCACATAGAACAGTCGCAGAAACTGTTGCCATAGCTTTCATATTCAATACCCTTTGTAACAATTTTTCCAACAAATAGTTTCAGTTCGCAACAATTATATTCCTCTGTAACAGTAGGTTCTGTAACAATTATATTAGTTACAGAATCCGCTGCTTTTACACTTTTCACTCTTTTAATCAACTTTTGAGCACCAAAGATGTATTTTGAGAACATTATTAATATGAGGAGCTTAACCCCTTAGCCGAGGCGACGGAGGAAGCCATTGTTCCATGAAAAGTGGTATAATTCTATTTTAATTATTTTTGCAATCTTTTATATGATTATTTGCATAGAACTAATATAAGAAAATTGATTTTTATTGAGTAGTTGTGAATTGTTTTGATGGAACATGCTAGGTTTTAAAACTTTTGATGTTTCATGCTTTATGATTACAATTATTACTTCAAAAATCTATTTGAGGCAAAATATTAGAATCGCTTTAAAAGAAAGAATTGCATGAATATTGATTAGAGTTTATCACTTAATTGGTTAATGGTGGAATCCAGAGTCTCGGTGTTTTCTTTATATTTTTGATACAACTTTATTTGAATTGTTGAGTTTAATTTGAGTCTAGAAAATCCTTCACAAGTTCGAGAAACGAATCTTTTTACCACTACAACTACAAAACACATCAATTTTTGGCGCCGCCGACACGGACTTGTTTTTAGGGTTTTAGATTTATTTTTATTTTTAGGTTTAGTTTTTATTTTTGTTTATTTTTTGATTTTTATTATTTTGTTCTATTTTACGTTTTTGGGTATTTATCTTTTGTCAACAGGTTTTGGAACATAAAAAAAATTGAGCCAAGGAGTTTGGTGATTTCGTAAAGACTTGGAGCTAAAGATTAAAGCGAAAAGAACGGAAAAGAAGACGATTTTATTTTAGTTATTTTTTATTTTATTTTTTTATTTTTTAGGGTTTTGTTTATTTTAGAAAGAAAAAAACAAACTGTATTAAGGTTTCTTTATTATTTTGTAATTTTTCTTTTCTTTTTAGACTTTTGGACTCTGGATATTATTATTATTATTATTATTATTATTATTATTATTATTATTTTATACCCTACGGAAGGGTACCCTTAAATATAAAACTGTTTGCAGAGAAGGAGGACAATTACGATATTGTCTCTGCACCTTGGGTTCGTACACTGACATAGGAGTCAGTGGCCCGAGTCGACTACAACCGATTCATCCCCCGTCTGGAACGGGAGGTAAGATTCTGAACACTCGTGAATCCCCTGTCAGCGAGTTACTGTCTTCCTTCGTATGCATATATGCTGAGGACTGAATACAGACATTTATTTTCCTAGTAAAGGGCAAGGCCTGGCCATACAAGATAAGGGTTCGGATTTCATCACCGTTCTCTTCTTGCCCGCCTTAGGAAAACAATACCGAACGTGAACCCAAGCTTAAAATTTTGACTAGAACAAGACCGATAAGGTAACGAGCTTATAGGAAAGTCGTTCAAAAGGATCGTATTGGGTATTTTGTTAGCCCTAGCTCAAAGTTCAGGAAGATTACTGGACGTTGATTAGAGCCGCCTTGTAACCCAGGGAAGCGTTGCCAAAGAGGTGGGGGTATCAAAGCTCCTCTGAGCTTCTCCTACTTGGATACTTTTAATGTTGCTTTATCTTGTAAAAATCATATTGGCAGGACGAGTGTTTCAACCACTGCCAGCCTTTTGTATTGGTCTTAGGTGCCTTTTGTGACCTAAGTTTTTCTGTAAAAAAAAAAACCCATAGGTATTTACAAATGAAACGTGACAAAGAAATTGTTGCAACAACCACTGCTATAAAAACTTATTCACATGATTTGCAGGGTTACCAAATTCTACCGATTACTAAATCCATATATTACAAACCAATCATCACAATTAGTAATCCTTCTTATAAGTATAAGTAGTAACCCCCCTATTGTTGGCCGTAGGTAACAACAACCTTATCTTACTTACTAGAAATGAGTGTGCCCCAACCACTAGAAAAACTACCATAAGACCTAAAATGAATGAATTCTGTGCATGGTTGAAAGGGAAAGATGACCTTCCATCCTTCCAATAAAAGCTTCTTCTCTTCTTCCACCCCCTTCCATTTCCATTAAGGTTGTCTCATTCGTACCTCATTGTTTTTCAACATGTTTTGTGAGACACGAAGTCACACAGTCACGGACATCCTTTGGCTTTGGATGATACAATTCAATTTGATTGAATTTTTTAAAGTAATAAATTTCAAAGTCGTTTGTCCATAATGTTGAATTATGCAACTACTACTTGCGACTTGTGAGCGTGATTGAATGCCATAATCGGCCTCTATTTCAGCATGGAGTGACTGAGATTAATATAAAATTGGTAACAGAAGAGTGGCCACTTTACAGCTCCACTTGACCATCACACACATAAAGCAGCCCAACGGATAAAGTTGTAAAACTGTGGGACCCCCTTCAACCCCACCTTCCTCGCTGTGAGCCACTTTTAGCAAGTTATTAATTAATAATAGTAATAATAATATTGTTAAAACTCTGTCATCCAATCAAAATGACAGGATGACTATTCTCATCAGCATCATCCAACGGCTTCATTTTAGTAAAAGAGAAACCACCGGACGGTCAAAATTACAGCAACCTTGTGGACAGATGAGTCGGATGACAGTGATGAATCATTATGAATCGTCTCACGCGGTTTGTGATAATTGTGAAAATGAAAATCGGGTAACATACTATAAAAGAAAATATATTTGCCGTAGAGTTGAAGGAAAAAAATTTAAGGAAAATTGGAACGTTGGAGGAGAAAAAAATCTGGATATTTTCGCTGGCGAATTTTTGTTCGTTTTCTAATGAACCGACAAACTTATGATTATTAAATGAAAAGACAGGTCAAATTTTCGAAAATACACACATTAATTAACAAAGAAATAATTAGCATACCATTTTAACATCCACCTTAAAGAGTAGAATATTAAATGCTTCCTGACCGTCAGATCTACGTAGAATTTTGAAATTTGATAAAAGGAGGATATCATCTTTAAGGAGGACAGTAAGACTTTTAGGGCGACCAGCCACACAACAACATCAACCCTAGTTTTTGTGTGTGTAGTGGACTTAAAAACTTTCGTTACCCCTTTCTTCATATTTCTTCATCTTCATCCTTGAATCTCTGAGCAATTGTCTGTCTCCTCCAGTCCTCCATTTCTCTACTTTGATTTTTTTGGTTTTTTCAGACTGATAATGTAATATTTTTCCCATTAAAAACCGGCTAAATACTCTCCCTCCATTAAAATCGGCGTACTCTTAGTTTTCAGTTACGATTTTTCATGGCGTTTTTTAGAGATTTTTTGTTCAGCATTACCATTTCATTATTCTTGACGACTCTGTGTTATGCTGGAGATCCAACTGTGTACTTGAACTGGGAAGTCAAGTACATTACCGTTGCTCCGTTAGGTGTTAAACAACAGGTACCTCAGATCTCTCCCATTTTCTTCTTCGTTACTCAAATTTCTGGAGTTCGATTGCTTGGTTCTCGATCTGATAATGTACTGATTCTTCGAATTTTTTGGATAATTTTTACTGAATTTTTTGGGGATGTAAATATCAGTCTTAGTTAGATTGAAAATTTGAAATGTACTACTGTCAGAACTGAGATTTGGAGATTTTGATGGGTTTTTTCTTGGTTTTAGTCATTGTTTTGTGTATTATGTGTAGTAGTTGACTAGGTTTTGTAATTGTTGCTTCACCTTATATTGACTCTCACTGTAATTTTTGCCTCACTGTTTGATATTTGAGTGTAAATTGGATTGTATTTTGGGATTTAACATGGATTGGATTGTTAAATGCAGGTCATAGCTATAAACAAAGAATTCCCAGGTCCTATTGTCAATGTCACCACAAACAACAATGTGGTCGCCAACATTGTTAACGGCTTGGATGAGCCTCTTCTCATCACTTGGTAATTATTCCTTTCTGTTTGTTGAATAGTTGTTAAGTCAGATTATTGATGTTATTTGGGGTTTTATTGACCACAGGAATGGAATCCAAATGAGGCGTAATTCATGGCAAGATGGTGTTCTTGGTACTAATTGTCCAATTCCTGTGAATTGGAACTATACTTATAATTTTCAAGTGAAAGATCAGATTGGAAGCTTTTATTACTTCCCATCTACTAATTTCCAGAGTGCCTCTGGTGGTTATGGAGGAATTATTGTAAATAATAGAGCCGTTATCAGTCTTCCGTTTGATGAGCCTTATGGTGATATTACTATGCTTATTGGTGATTGGTATATCAGGAACCATACGGTATGTGCGTTTGAACTATGTGTTCACATTTTCTCTATATATGAACTGTCGGTGTATTATCTGTTGTTTAACATGTATAAGAGTTTAATGTTTGTGTTTTCATTGAATTGCAGTCTCTAAGGAGGTCCCTTAATGATGGAAAGCACCTTGGGATGCCCGATGGTGTTCTGATTAATGGAAAGGGACCATACCAATACAACAGCACATTTGTTCCCGATGGCATTGATTATGCAACTTTCAAAGTTGAACCAGGTAATTTTCTTAGGCTCCTGGGGCATCAACACATACTCTTAACTGAAATAGCTGGTTGCACTTTCAGTATTTTCATGCACAAGTAACACACTCAATTACTCTGAGAACAATAACTATAGCGTCCACTAGAAAAGCTGGCCTTTCTGGCTGTTGGAGTGTTTCATTCAATGGGAAAATACATTTTGAAAAAAGCTCTATTCACAAGTGTGCTGCAGCTTTTGAGTCTTCTTCACCTTCGAACATTGGATTATATGTTTACTTATGAACTAAATACCTAGTCTGGAAATGTTTATATCTTTGGTTGATATTTGTATAATTTTATCTATAATTTGTTAATTAACATTGCATCATGGTGGTGCAGGCAAAACTTATCGATTACGTGTGCACAATGTCGGAATCTCTACTAGTTTGAACTTCCGCATACAGAACCACAACCTGCTTCTGTCTGAAACAGAGGGAGGATACACAGTACAACAGAATTATACTAACCTAGATATTCATGTCGGTCAATCTTATTCATTCTTGGTGACCATGGATCAGAATGCAAGTTCAGATTACTATATTGTTGCAAGTCCTAGGTTTGTAAATGAAACAGTTTGGCAGAGAGTCACTGGAGTTGGTATCTTGCACTATTCCAATTCCAAGGGCAAAGCATCTGGTCCTCTCCCCCTAGGACCCCAAGATGAAAATGACAAGACTTATTCGATGAACCAAGCGAGATCTATTAGGTTTGTAATTGATCCATCTGTTTTCTATTACTGCTGTTTTTTATTTATCTGTGCTTGTTTGACCTTTTGAAAATCCTGTTTTATGGTTTGATTAGGTGGAATGTCTCTGCAAGTGGTGCTCGACCTAACCCACAAGGATCTTTTAAGTATGGAGGAATTAATGTGACCCAAGTCTATGTCTTGAAAAATAAACCACCAGTCACAATTAAGGGCAAACAAAGAACTACACTGAACGGAATCTCCTACGTTAATCCTGATACCCCATTAAGGCTTGCTGATGAGTACAAAGTTAAGGGAGTGTATACACTTGATTTCCCGGACAAGCCACTAACCGGTGCATCCAGGATGGCATCATCTGTAATCAATGGCACATACAGAGGATTCATGGAAGTTGTACTACAGAACAATGATACCAAAGTTCAGAGCTATCACTTGGATGGATATGCATTCTTTGTTGTTGGGTATGTATTTCTTTCACTTTAAGTATGCTAACAATTGAATGCGCCACCACATACTTCTCACATTTCTAATTATGGTCATTGTAAACACTGCTGAGATATATAAGTTTGCTGTAACATATTCGTCATGATAATTCTTTGCAGCATGGATTATGGAGAATGGACTGAGAACAGCAGGGGCACTTACAATAAGTGGGATGGGGTTGCTCGAAGCACGATACAGGTATCTGTTTTTTGATTACTCTCGATGATGTTGTTCAACTCTGATCGTCTTCTTATGATCCTTGTCTTAAAATCAGATATGATTTTGTTGCTATCACCCATATGCATATTCCTGGTTATCTTCGTAGATACTTTTTGTATCTTTTAGCTCAAGGGGGTTAATCAACTCATCCTTTTGCTCTGTCTAGGTTTTCCCAGGGGCATGGACATCGATCTTGATTTCTCTAGACAATGTTGGATTTTGGAACTTGAGAACAGCAAACCTTGATAGCTGGTATCTTGGTCAGGAAACTTATATAAGGATCGTCAATCCAGAGGCTACCAATGAAACTGAATTAGCCCGTCCAGAAAATTCCATTTTCTGTGGTGCCCTGAAACATAAGCAGCAGTAAGTACACAAGCTTTAGCCTCTAGTTTTTTTTTTTTTTTTTTTTTCATATTGTTTAGTCTTCAGAAAATTTACTTGCAATTACCTGAAAATGGGAAATGTTGGATAAGTAATTGTCCTGGGTTTTCCAGTTTTCTTGTTCACTGGGTAATGAGTCAGATAGACTTGCCTAACTCAACTTGTACTGTTTTTGAATCTGCAGGCCTTATCACGTAGGACCGAAGTCAGCTGCAACATCATACCGATCAAAGTTATTATTGTCTTTCCTGACGCTCATCTTTGCTATTATTGTTTAGTTTGTTGAAATGTAGTTTTGTTTATATCAGAGTGTTCCAGGTTAATTCGTTACAAGTTCTTTTTTTATCGAAACCCCAAAAATTGCCTGTAATTCTAAATTTTTGGGAATATCTATCATTCATTTTTTCTACTTATAATTTGATGTAATTGTGGAATCAGGATTTTTCAATACATTTGACTATTCATACTCAACATTTTCTTTCCTCTCCCATTTTTTTTCTGTAATTTTGATTAATTTTCTTTTCGGCTTTATAAGGAAGTTACCTTATGTAAATTACAAGATAATGTCTATTCAGCAATGACAAACAATGCAGCCTCTCTTGCAGATAAAAATTCTTGGTATGGCAGGGAACTGCATGTTAAAGTAGGCATTTCTAATGTTTAATTTTCTTGACATAAAGTAAAGAAAGGCCATTTTTCTATAATATTTTGTGTTTTTGATGCCATATCTCCTTTAAAGAAGAGCCTTGTAACATATCTCGGATTCTCTGCTATGATTGTTGCTTTTGAATTGTCTTATCTGTAAACCCATGATTCCCCATGAGATTAACAGGTTGTATAATATTGTCATTGCTGGCCAGGGTTGCTTTCCATGTGATGTTTATGAGCTGTTTTCATTCATTCAGTTCCATCCATACCTACATAGATATTCATCATATAGCATGAGAAGCGTGGTCTGTCTTTTTTCAACAGCTTTTTATTTTTTACCTGCAAATTTGTCTTGGAGTGTAGGCAAAGTAGAGTTTACTGTCCCTGTCTCCTCAATGAAAAAAGCAGTTACACTGAGTGAATCCAGTCTCCTCTTAGTTGCAAGTTGTTTTTTTGGTCTCAAGTATCTGTTTTGACACTAAAAGTTAAAGAGTAAATTGGATTGGGTAGTTTTAAATAGTTTGTTTTTGGCTTTAATTGTATTATTATTCAGTTCTTTATGTCTAATCAAGATGTAGGGATGATAAAGCCATTCTCAACTTAGCTTTCTTATGAAAATCCACTGAAACCTTTTTGACCAAATTTGCTGTCTCAAGGCTTAGATTTAAATGCTTGCTCCCACTTGTCAATAAATAACATTCACGGTCTAGATTTGAGGCAGTAACTTAAAAGTAAGGTCTGACATGAGAAATTTCCCGGTACATATTGCACAACTCTCAGCATATACTAAAAACCAACAACTAATCATCAGAAAAGCCTTCACTATTTATCCAAATACCAAAAGCATTCAGCATTGTGCATCCAAGACATTCCTGGCACTTTATTTTGACAGTTTTTTTTTGCAATATACATGCTCAATGATGCAGTAGTATGTCAAAACTGGACCCCTTCCATAACGAGATTTTCAGACTTTTCATCAATGGTGAAATGTAAAGGCTCCAATTACTCAGAGTCCCTCCGTAGCATAACTTTTCTGCCAGAATGCTCACTTAGCACCTTGCACTTTAGCTGCTTTATTAGCAGTACAATACTCTGGAATACTGTTTTCCCCGCATGTTAGGGGCTTACAAAAAGGCCCACCAAATTTTGTTGTAGAACACGATCTTCACAGATAGCAAAAGAAATTCATCCATCTACATCCTAGAACAAAATTGAAAAATCTAAAGCAACTTCAGTGAGTAACAAACTAAAAATTTCAATCAACTGTCAGCAGGTGGTGGTTAAAGAGTTGCGCAATGATTCTGTTTATTTATTTATCTTTTCTGCCAGGGATAGTGACTATGTACAGCTCTATAGGCATCCTGCAGAGTTCAGAAAGTTGGGTCTGGGTGAAGGTTCACAAGATTTTAAAGTCAGGCAGAGAGATCATGGTCTACGCAAAGCTTTACAGGCATCACACTGAGTTTCAGACAATGGATGCAAAATTGGTGCAAGTGAAGTCTCACCAGATTTTTTGAGTCGGACAGACCAGGGATGATATCTGTTTAAAGCTCTGTAGGCATCACACAGAGTTTCAGACAGGTTACAGAACTGGTGTAGGTGAAGTCTTGATCTTAGAATCAGCCAGACCAAGGATCATGCAATATGTAACACAGTTTCAGACTGGATATAAAAACTTGAATGCAAGGTGAAGTTTCCAAGATTTTGAGTCAGCCATAGAGCCGGATTAGTCCTTCCCATAAATATCATAGCAACAAACTTGAGAAAATGTTTTAATCAGAGATGAATATGACAGGAATTGAAGCTAATTTCATCATCAGTTCATATCTAATGGCTTCTCAATGGCTGGCAAATTTTGCTGGTTTAGAACAAAGTAGAAATGAGAGACTATTATTTTCAATAAATTCATAAAGCTCCATAAAAGCATAACATTGTTTATGCAAAAACAAATGGCACAATGTGTTGACGTAGCCTGTAGGTTAGAGTTTCAGGTACAAAGGCTGAATGCTGTCAAACTTCGAGGAAGATTAAAAGAAGGAAGCACTGGCTAGCATTTGAAATAGAGAAACCTAACATCTGATGAGTCATGAGTTATGATTTGCATATGCAATTTATTTAGGAGTGCCGTGAAAGAAACATGCATTGGTGAACTTACTCCAAGGACAGAGAAAAACGGAGAACTTCCTCAAGGAAGCAGGACTTAGTTATGAAGCAGATAATATACTAAATGCTTTTGAATGTTAGGTTAAATACTAACTCAAAACTCCCCGAATTGTATTGAACATAGGCAGCAATCATGGAAAACTTGTTCCAAAAAAGAAAATGAAAGCAGAGAACGACCTAGAAGTTTTACACATAATCCATCCAACACGGCTATTTGTGCTAAAAAAACACACACCAAGGGCAGAGCCTGAAGCAAGAGTCAAAAGCTAAAGTTCCCCAGTTGTTTTTTTAGGTTTCGAAGAACGACAGACATATTTGATTCGAAACTGATATTGAGTTTGAATTAATGGAAGGATGGACGACAATCTCCATCACATAGTCGACGTCAGATATCAAGGGAAGCATATTTAGGTGGCAGGCAAACATTCACCATTAAATACTAAAGCTAGGGTGATTTAACTGATCCCCACGAGAACAAATAATCAAGGATAGAAAACAAGACTACCAAACAAGCAATCATCTGTCAGTTAAGTAACACAAAAAGAGTAAGTTTAATGATATACCAATATTCTGCAAGCCAAAACTCAGTGGAAGTCTGGCAAGGTATTTGACCTGGTCAAAATTTCCTAAAAAGGACAAAGGAAGGAAAGAAAGAGGAAAGCTACGAGTACACTGAGGTAGATGCAATCAAATTTTAATTTCTCGATTATTGTCTACTCACAGCCGAGCCAAAGCACCTATTGCTAAGGAATTCATTCTCAACTGCATCATGCGAATCAGGATACCAATAGAGTAAAACTTTATCAGGATATTCAATATTATTCATGCTGGTCTAGTGCGTAACAAATAATAGTAGCAAAATTTGGTCCAGCACATGCAAAAACCATCTCAACGATGAAAAAAGTAAGTAGAAGCTCCAATTGAGTTGCTTTCTTTTATGTATTTTGGTAACAGTATATGAACTTTCCATTGTATTGAGGGTCAGACAAACTAGTTTTACATTGGTATAGAGTAAACAAACGAACAAGTTGACTAACATCATCTTAAAGTGCACATCATGGTACTTAAACTATAATAGCACGCAAATGTGATCTAGGGAAACATACTGAAAATAGTAACATCTGCGTTAACATAAAGAACTGATGGAACCAGAACAGAAGTTAGTAGTTTAATTCACAATTAGATTAGTAATTACAAAAGTAATAAATAAAAATTAAGTGCACTAATATATTGTGTTAGGAAAAAACAATAGAAACACCATTTATTCACATTGTTTCTGTATGGGATGCATGCAGAAACACAAACCACAAAAAAGATGACAATGTGGAAATGAATAACGTCACCTGTAAAGAGCACTAGTTTTGTGATACAGTCTGACGGAAGAGCTTGAGAAATAAAAGGTGTATATCTTACAGATTTTGTTTGTATATTAGCATCAAAACAATGTTGCCATCCTTGGAACATGAAAACCTGCCCTGAGCTCCATCAGATTCTGATTATAACGCATTACAGACCACAAAAATACATTCTACGCATGAACCCACAAACCCCATGAGCAAACACCAGGAACCAGCCAGTTGATGCAGAATCAATAATTACCTCTTTTAAATTTTCACTGCTTTACACAGTTAAATGAACTTCTATTTTTAAATGTTGTTTCAGGTTAGATAAACCTGACATTGAATTACCGTACACCCAATCTTGAATCCGGGAATGACAGTGAACCCCACCTTCCCCTTTGTTTTACCTGTCGAGACGCTCTTCTTCATGATATTTTCCATGTAAACCATGGAGAAATCAACCCCTTGCTCCACCTGAAAAATCTCAACAACTGGATCGAACAAAAATGCCAATTTATGAAGCATCCATATGAAGTTAGCCATGTCAATGAATGACTCATAAAAAGAAGCAGACGATTTCCACGAATTCAATATGAACTCATTCTGATCCATGTTTTTAAAAAGAGATGATTCCATTGTAGGATGTATAAGCTGTTGATACTTGTTTTCACAAAATTTCGCGAAACTACAATTCGGATTCTTCCTCAACATCTCCATTGCATCTACCTTTCCATGTTCGACATATTGCTTCAAATAGAATTTGTTACCTCCACCACCACCATTGGAATCCTGACTTCCTCCTTGAATACCAAACCCTTCCGAATCAAAACCTCTAAACATCTCTAAGAAAACATACGAAAGAAATGCATATCGAGTATGACCATTTTTGACATACTCAGCATTTGGATACACAGAATTGGCAGCCAATTTCAAATCCCATCCTACTTTCTCCATCAAATCAATTAAATGTTTACAAAACCTATGAGTTGATTTACAAGCATCTCGTAAAACCGAATCAAACAGACTAATCGATAACAAAACCTCATCACCACCACCACCACCAGACAACGATTTCACTTTCATTAACGAATTCTCTTTCTCAATCTGATCCAACTTTTGCTTCATATTCGAAACTTGACCATCCTTAAGATCTATTTCACATTGTAATCTATCAACAAGCAAACCTAAAGTCCTTAAAATACTCTGATTCTCATTAACTTGAGCTTCATATTGAGATCCAAAAGGAAGTTTAGGAGGAGTTAACCTAGAACTCTTAACATAATCTCTATAATTATGTTTAATTTCAGAACATTTCTGTAAATAAGAAACTAAAGATTTATCAGCAATCTTAATATTACCTGAATCAAATGGTGAATGAGCTGTTTGTAATTGAAGATAAGATGCTTCAAATGATGAGATTGTAGCAAACAATGATGATAAACAATTCTGTTGAATATGTTTTGGAATTGGAATAACATCTGGTTTGATTACCACAACTCTTTGACCTGTGATTACTTCTTCTGGTGAGTCTAATAATGGAATAACTCCTTCATAATCTGATTCTTCTTCGTATTCTTCGTCTTCTGCGAAGAATTCAACTGTTTTTGTTTTGAGTGCAAGAGCGAATTTACTGAACATTTCTGAGATTTGTGGTTGTGGTGGTGCTGGTTTTGTTGAAGAATCCATTTCAAGCACCATTGAAGATGAAGAGGAGAAAAAGGATTTTTGGTGTGTGCTGGTTTTGAGTTACTTTTTGTACCGTGGGGTTGAATAGTATGGGAGCAGGAGGGATCTGGGGCAAGGAATCACAAGTTTCATTCAAGGGGGTTTTCTTTTTGTTTCTTTTTATAATTTCTTCTTTATTATTATGGCATTGTTTACTATCTTAATTATAACTTGAGTGGGATTAATTATGCTATATTTGTTTAATTATGCAATATTTGTTTAGTGAAGTCACACTTATAAAGGGGAGTCCTGGAGTATATGGACCAGTAAAGTACGTTGAGACACTGGTTCACGGAAATCAAACAGACAGATACACCTTGTTTGTTTATATCTTACTCAGATCATATTTAGAGTGAGACCCAATGTCTGACTCGACATGCATCAAATTCGGATGTATTTATCACCTTGTTTGTTTGGATTTTGCTGGGATCTTAATTTTTATTGACTGAGTCAGACAATCAGACCCAGTGTCTGAATCGACATGCATCAAATTCAAATGTACTTGTTATTTTTTATTTTATTTTCGATTTTTGATTCGAGTTATAACTGGGCTCATATATCTAACTTGGAATTATTTGTTTGAGTCAGGTTGTTGGGGATATATCGGATGGGATTTAGGATCTTTTTGTAACTTTATTCAATAATTTTTGAATCAAATGTCATAGCGTTTGGATAAGGTAGACAAAACTCAAGTAATTATGAGCTTTTCGAATTGGGTCTTGTGAGTATCAAATGAAACATCTGGAGTGGGATTAACTCATAGTATCTTTATTGAATTATTATTGGATCAGACGTCTTAGCGTTTGGACAAGCCAGTCAAAACTAGTTATGAGCTCTTCTGGACTGCATCTTGTGAGTATCCAACGTAACATCTTTAGTGAGATTAACTCGTATTTTAAAATTAGAAATTAAATCAAAGTTTGTAACTTTATTCAATAATTACTGAATCAAATGTCATAGAGTTTGGACGAGCCAGTCAAAACCCAAATAATTATGAGCTTTTTTAACTGCATCATATGAGTATCCAATATAACACCTTGACTGGGATTAAATCATATTTTAAAATTATAAATTAAATCAAAGGTTTGTTTTCAAAAGGTAAAATAAAGTTTTAAGAATTGTGATGAATTGTTTATTGTTTTTGTTAAAGTATTTTCTAATACACTAAGAACACATGTTAATTTCCAACAAAGAAAGAAAGTGAAATCTCCGACTTAACCAATGTGAGGGGAACATGGTAGGTTGTTGAGAAATGAAAAGACATCTTTGCAGTAGCTAATATTGGATCTTGGATGTTGAAAGATTGCCTACTAGTCTAAAAATTACCTCTCATCATATACCACCTAAATAATAGCTAATGACAACACTTGCAAAAACCCATTTAAATGCGAGTTCAACAGCAACGACCAATGGCATAGAAGGCGTTATTTTGCTAGCTTCAACTACAGCATAATGGCGCCAAGATTCAATACAATAACATTATTCTTCTTCCTAATTTCGATGTTCTATGAAAGAATTGTGCTTGTTTGCTTCTATTCCTATAATTAAGGATGAAAATTCTAATTGTCTATATCCATACTTGTTTTTCACTGCCTGAACAACTCGATGTGCACGTTCTGTGCGCTCTCCAAATAATAAGGTTGAGTTATTCTTCTCTAAGGTGAGACTCTTGAAACACATACTCATGCTGTCACACAATTCACCATCACCTGCGATGCCAATCACAATGTTTTTCGCGCTTGGTTGTTTTTAGGTTACCGCTAACTGCACGAAAATATTTTTCATGAAAAATAATATAACAATCTAATAAAATCATTGGAGCATTAGTTAATGTATAATAAACCTCCGATTGGCATAAAAAAGCCATCAGAGAATTAAATAAAATTGATAAAGAAAATCTTATAGAAACTTGCAAATCGCTTATAATTATGATTATCTTATTTAAAAGTATACTTTAACTATTTACTTATTGTATCCAACTCTACCTAGAAAATCTTAATAATTCAGATAATTTTTAAACATATTTAGATAACAATAATAAGAAAATCATAGGTTGGAGATTTGGTTTGAAGAAGAGTTTTCGAAGAGAAAAATATTGTTATGCAGGTAAGTTTTTGGAAGAAAAAGCCTTCACTTTTGATGTTTTTTTTGTTTATATTGAATGTTCATAAATCGATTATTTACAAGATTGATTTTCTTAATTTGATGTTAACCCTAAAAGTTACTTGTAATACCAAATTTTAGGGATATTTATCATTCATATTTTTTCTATTTGTAATTTGATATACTTGTTGAATCAGGATTTTCAATGCATTTGATTATTTATACTCAACACTTTCTTCCACCCACTTTCTTATAATTTTGATTAATTTTGTTTTGGACCTTATTAAAAATTTTATCGATAATGTCAATTCAACTGTGTTAATGAGTAAGGAATGATATCGGGAAAGATCGGTATATTGTTAAAGAGAAAAACTCTTGGTTGTGGAAAGAAAAGTTATTATTCTGTAACATTTTTTGCCATATTCTGGGGCAAGGAATCACAAGTTTCATTCAAGGGGTTTTCTTTTTGTTTCTTTTTATAATTTCTTCTTTATTATCATTGCATTGTTGTTTACCACAAAAAATTTATGGCATTGTTTACTATCTTAATTACAACTTGAGTGGGATTCATTATGCTAAATTTGTTTAGTGAAGTCACACTTGTAAAGGGAAGTCCTGGAGTATATGGACTTGTAAAGTTTGTTAAGACACTGGGAAGTTGTTCAGGGAAATCAAACATATAAATACACCTTGTTTGTTTGGATCTTACTCGATCTTAATTACACTCAGAGTCAGACTCAGTGTCTGACTCGACATGGATCGAATTCGAATATATTTGTTATTTTTTTCTTTTTAGTTTTTTGATGTTTGATTCGGATTATAACTGGGCTCATACATCTAACTTAGAAGTATTTGTTTGGGTCAGGTTGTTGGGCATATATTTAGTGAGATTTGAGATTTTTTATAACTTTATTCAAATATTTTTGAATTGGACGAGCATATCAGGACTCAAATAATTATGAGTTTTTCGGATTGCAACTTGTGCATATCCAATGTAACACCTCGAGTGGAGTTAAAACGCACATTTTAAAACGATTTCACTTTCATTAACGGATTCTCTTTCTCAATCTGATCCAACTTTTACTTTATAATTGAAACTTGACCATCCTTAAGATCTATTCACATTGTAATCTATCAACAAGCAAACCTAAAGTCCTCAAAATACTATGATTCTTATTGACTTGAGCTTCATATTGAGATCCAAAAGGAAGTTTAGGAGGAGTTAACCTAGAACTTTTAATATAATCTCTGTAATTATGTTTAATTTTAGAACATTTCTATAAATGAGAAACAAAATATTTATCAACAGTCTTAATATTACCTGAATCAAATGGTGAATGAGTTGTTTGTAATTGAAGATAAGATGCCTCAAATGATGAGATTGTAGCAAACAATGATGATATACAATTCTGTTGTATATATTTTGGTATTGGGATAAAATCTGATAATATGTTGTATATGTTGTATCTGATTTGCTTACTACTACTCTTTGAATTGTTATAACTTCTTCTGGAATCTAATAATGGAATAAATCCATCATGATCAGTTTCTTTTTTCGTATTCTTCATATTCTGTGAAGAATTCAACTGTTTTGATTTTGAGAGAAAGAGAGAATTTACTGAACATTTCTGATATTTATGGTTGTGGTGCTGGTGCTGGTTTTGTTGAAGAATCCATTTCAAGCACCATTGGAGAAGATAAAGAAGAAGAGGAAATGGTTTTTGGTGTGTGCTGGTTATGAGTTTTTTTTTTTAATTGTGGTTTTTTTTTTTTTTTTTTTTTTTTTTAATTCTGGGGCAAGGAATCACAAGTTTCATTCAAGAGGGTTTTCTTTTTGTTTGTTGCTTTTTCAATTTCTTCTTTATTGTTATGGCATTGTTTACTATCTTTATTACACCTTTGAGTGGGATTAATTATGAACTTTTTGGATTTAATTTTGCTAAATTGGTCTAATCATACTCATACTTGTAACTTGTAAGGGCAAGTCCTATTAATGGTGTTAGAGCATTGCTCGGTCGAACTCACGAGTGTTGCTATCTCAAGCTTGTTGTCAAATTTAGTTGTCAAAAGTATATCTTGATTTCTAATCTACATTTAGTTAAGTCTCGGACTAGGATAGAAGTATGTAGTTGAGAATCGGATATCACTGCGTTCTACCGTTTGAAGGTGAAGATCAACTGGAGTTTTAGAGAACTTCAACATCAAAAGGTAAGTGAAGACTGAACCACCTATTTCTCAAGTTTTCACCTTTCTATCTATGAGACATTGTCGCATGATTAAATTAGACAGTACATGCATAATAGAAATTTATAGTCAAGTTTATATTGAATATTGTTCTTGAAATATGACTAAGCTTAAGAACATTTGTTCATACTTGATGTATTTGGTTTAGAACAATTTATTGTTTGTAACCTAATTATGATTCAAGATTTAATCATTTGAAAATAGCCTGGAACAATGATATGTGTCATTGATGTTATTCGCGAATGTTTCATATTGATTATTAGAGAGATATAGAACTACTGTAAATCTGGATACAGGACGATATTCATACTAGTTCACATACTGGGAGAATTGTTATAAGTCCAGAGCCGCAGTACATGTACCGACGTAGTTATAGTTCGGCAACGAATTTCTGGTACGCATACCCGGTATCCATGATAGACGCATTTATGTGTCTATTTTCATCTCTATTGTATATATTTTTAGTACCCATTTTTGTACTTATTATGGTGTTTTATGTCTTTGTAGGTATTTTTAGAGAAATAAGCTCTTGCGACGAAATTGGCTCGTAAAGTGGTGTTTTACACCCCAGGATGGAGTACTAAAGGCACCCCAGAAATGCACCGGAAGCACCCCAGAAATACACCGGAGGAACCCCGAAAAAGTGTTGAAAACACCCCAGAAAAAGTGTTAAAGGCACCCACCAAAATTACTAAAGGCACCCTAAAATTGGATAAGGGCACCCCCAAGGCAGCCGAGCTGTTAAAGGCACCCGCTTTTTGGATTCAGGGCACTTCACCTTCATCGTTTGAAAAACAATTTTGGCGGGAAAAAAATCATTTTTTCTGCAGAATTTTCTGTTGGATTTTTGAAGGAGTTTTAGTGAGATTCAATCACTGATTTTGATTGGGATGAACGTGATATGCCCAAACAATGGTGGTATGAGTGTTTTAATGCGTTCAGTTGGGCTGAATTTTCGTCGGGAAGAAAATATTCAACCTCGGAATACAACGTGTTTGAACGTGCATGGATTGAGTTGGGATGGAGTTTGGTTGCTGCAGAAGTGTGGAGGAGTCAAACAAGGAAGTTCTGGAGCGTGTATACGTCGAAAAGATGCGTAAGAACCCAAAACATAAAAGAAAATATTCATGAGTTAATGGTTGGATATCGAGAAGATTTTTGGGTTATTACGATATTATTCTTGTTCCTGTGACTATATAAAGGCTTTAGGAGACTCAAAGAAGGGATGGAGAGTTTAGGGGGAGAATAGGGAGACGTTTAGAGCATAAGAAATCGAAAAAAAAAAGTTACAGGAAAAATAAGTTTTCTGCTGGTGCAGAAAGTACGAAGAACATAAGACCCTTCAAGACCGTCGTTCTTCAACAGTGCCAGTGACGGTATTTCTTTATCGTTTTCTGTAACAGTTGATTCTGTAACAAATATAAGTGTTACAGAACCCGATTTTATTCATTTTCCTCCCATTTCATCATTTGTGAACCATTTTTGAGCATTAATAAAGATGAATTTTGAGCATGTTTCCATGATAATGATGAGCTAATTCTCGCATAATCAAGGCACGGAGGAAGCTATTTATGCATGAATAATTGGTAACCATACTATTTTTCTCTAATTTATATTTTATAATTCACTCATTCACTACTTTGTAGAATTTTAATTGCTTGCATAATTTTTCCTAATTAGTTGTGATTCAATTAGATAAGTTATGCTTTGGTTAGATAATCTATGCTTAAGGGATACAATTAATGTTTGAGAATATGCTTGATAATTTGTGAATTAAGAAAAAGATATTTTAAAAATAATTAGAGTTTTGGAATTCTTATCATCGTTTATTCATGTGTAATAGTGGAATCTAGTGTCTTGGTTATTTTCACTCTAAAAAAAACAAATTTGGATTAAAATTTTCTCTACTTTTAGTTTAAATAAATCTAAATTCAATTTCTTTCACAAGTCTTACGAACCTCATTCTTACCACTATCAAAATTACATCAATCCATACCATAAAAAGTCTGTTGATTGTGAACCAGGAAAGGTACGCATAGCCAGTATGCAAACCGGAAAGGATCTATTGGTTTCAAAATCGAAAATATACGCATACCCGTATGCAAACCATAAAAGATCTTTGAGTTCCTGAACTCGTTTGTATTAAGCGTATTCGTACCCGGTACACATACTATGACAAAGACATTCACGAACAGGTACAATACACGTACTTACCCTGTCAAATATTTTCAGATGCATCATAATTATTTCTATGAGATATTCGGCATTTGAACAACTCTATAAAACACTATCTAGACATTTTTGATCATATGTGTGATTCAAGAAAAGTCGTAAATTGTTATATGAAAATGGTTAAGCTTATCGTTCAATTGGCTAGTTCCGGCTAACCTTCATGAACATGTCATTATACATGGTTCGGTTATGGTTAATCCTAACCAGAGTGTATATTTTACTATGTTAATCTCAAGTCAAGTTTTTCATCTAACAATGATTATCGATTGCTTGGTTCCAAAGCTATCTTAGTAAACCTAAATAAACCTTGATCTTGAAAGTCTATATAAGGAGAACTTCAAACAACTAGGATATTTGAATCCCTGACACTATTCTTGTGTGTCCTTGTTGTAAACTAGAGTCGTCCTCTCCTTAAAACCCTTCTAGGGTTTAGCAACTAAAAAGTCTTCAACGAGGGACTCGTGAAGCCACGTCCAACTATGTTTATCTTGATAGTTCGTGTATCATGATCTTGTTTTGATTGTTGAGCTTGCTCCAACAAACAAGATAGATAAAAATCATAAAGTATCTTCGTCCTAGACTTTGTGATTCCACAAGTTTTTACTTGTGAGGTCAATAATAATCTAGGATGCTCTTCAGGAGTCATAAAACTGGATTTTGAGGTTTGCTAGACTTTGTCTATTGCAAACGATTTCCTACCTCACCTTGATCTTTGATCAGAACAGAAATCATATATAGGCTTATCTGAGGGAGGCAGATTGGTTTAAAGTCTTCAATTGAGTTGAAGCAACTCTTAGGCTGTAGAGGACGTCATCTAAGGGAAACAATTATGCGGAGTCCTGTTGGGATTAAAGAGGCGTAAGGAAACCGACTGTAACTGAATTGTTGTGACGGTTTAATTCGGTCGCAACTACATTTCAGTCCGAAGTTCTAATAGTAGGCTAGTGTCTGTAGCGGCTTAATACAGTTTGGTGTTCTGCATTTGCGGTTTTCTCGTCAACAAAATTTCCAATGTCTGTGTTATTTCTTTTTCCACATTATATTGTTTATCTTTATAATTGAAATATCACAGGTTTTATGTTAATCAATCAAAGTAGATATATCCATCCTTGTTTGTTGGATACGAACTGATTGATTCTTGGATATTGATCTTTGGAATCATCCAAGTACTCTCACGGAATAATTAGGTTCACGGAGTTTCCTTTGTTAACATTCTGATTGTGAGAGAAAGAGATATAAGCTCTTAATATAATTCCTGATTGACATTCATTAAGTTGAACTCTCAGAATTGTATTCGAGTTTAGTCCATACATGTTGCCTAAGAAAAAGTTGGTGGTGTATTTTGGTACCCCCACATTTTCAAATGGGGCATATTATGAACTAGTAATTTTTTTTGAGACATACAATGAATGACTTGACATGAATCAGGTGTCATATCGTTTGTGTTTTCATTTTTTTCGATGTATGATTTGAATTCTTATTGAGATGATATACATCTAAGTCAGGGGTGTCTGAATCATGTTGATGGGAATATCTGATCAGATTTAAATTTCTTAGATCTTTATTTAATAATTTTTGAATCGGATGTTCCCAGTCAGAACTCGAGTAATTACCTCTTCTTCATCACAATTTTGTTGTCGAAGAAGAGAATGATGTTGTTGATGATGATCTTTACCTTGTACTCCTCAAGCTTATTTATCTTCCTCTGATTCATATGTGGTTGATTCCCCATCTTCTGTTGTTAATTTTTAATTACAGTGGTGGTGTTGTTGATTGTGACAACCTGTATCTAGTTAGATCTCTTAAAGCCTCGTCTGTATCTTCTTCCGATATTCTTGTCGGCGCATCTGCTTCTTCTGAAGTTGTCCGAGAAGTTGATGTATTGTTATCTCAAATCGATCAAATCCAACGAGGATTGGATGAATTTGATGTCTTTTATTCGGATTACACTATGTGAGTATCCACCAGAACACCTTGAGTGGGTTTAAAGCCCATATTTCAAGCTTAGCATGCTAGTGAAACACATTTTCAGAGTGTTTTTAATCATGGTTTTTTATTTACGAAGTTAAAAAAAAAACTGATACTTATTCATGTTGGCATTTAGTAATTGTTATTATATTTTATCTTATTTTTGAATCTCTTTTCTTATATCACCAAGTTGTAATTCATAGTATTGAAAAATAACATTTTAGTGATTTGACCGGATATATTACCTCCTAATTTCTTTTTATAAGTGTTAGAGAGTCTCATGTTATCCAGTACAAATGGATTCTTCAAGAAATCGAATTTTTATAAGTGTTGAAAATCTCATGTTATCCACCACATATGGATTCACTAAAGAATCGAATAATTGTAATAAATGAATGTTACATATAACATACCAGTACGTTTGGGAGCGCTATTCGGCGCGGTGGTGTAGAGCGAGCGACGGAGCCGAGTGAATGGTTGTAATTGCACAACGTCGTGGAACCGAAATTGATTTGGAAAATACAAATCAAAGATGATTTGATTAACAATCTAGTATTTATTCAGTATTTGTAATTACTTAAAATAAGAATAAGACCTAGATCTTTAACAATTAACAATATTCAAGTGAGAAAAACACAATTACTAGTATTTGGAAAGCGTTTTTTTCCCAACTGTTAAAAATCTTCCAAGCATCATAAAATTTAGATCGACAAGCTCTAAGTGAGGAAAAAGAAAAAAGAAGGGGGAACTCAAATAAAACGGGTAAGTGGAGTTAGAAGTCTCTATATGGTTCATAACACCTTGAGAATTCAAGGTACAATTTCGGATTACAATTTGTGAGTATCCAACGTAACGCCTTAACTGCGATTAAAGCCTATATTTCAAAATTTGAAAATAAAGTTTTAAAAATGCCAATGAAAGGCATTGTCGGAGTTTTAGTTTTTTTTGGTTTTTTTTTTTTTTTTTTTTTTTTTAAATCTTGTATAGTTTAACCATCGTTTTCTGTTACACGACGTTAAATAATAAATATCGATACTTATTTATTTTGGAATTATAACAATTGTATTATTTTTTAATATTATGTTGTAGTTCATAGTGTTGAAAATCATTTTCAAACATTTCTTTAAAGTTAAACTAGCTAGAGGTTCTTTAATGAAAACTTTTTGTTATTTAGTTCAAAAGTATTTATAACATACTAAAAACACATGTAAATCTCCTAAAAAAGAAACAAAGTGAGATCTTCAACTTAAACGCCGTGAGAAGATAATAAAATTGAAACCCTAATTCAAACATAATGAAAAACCTAGTTTACAAATCAGAATAGTTAATTTGTAACTTCGTCTTATTTTTTTTTTAATGAAGAGCGAGATGTTTTGAGGATTTTATTGTTCATTGTATGGATCAATATTAAGCATGGAAGAAGAAGAGAAATAGAAGATGCAGTCGAAGAATGACATAGTTAGTAAATAAATACAAACTCAAGTTTAATTTGGTCATTTTTTTTAACTAGGTTTTTTAATTGTCAAATGTCAAGAAGGTGAATCACAGTCTTGTGACCCACACTCTAATTTTAAACTTTTGGTAACCCAAATGTATATTTAGTCTTTTTTTTTTTTGAGCCAAAGTCAAAATAACCAAAAAATTAATTATCCAAGCCTTACTTTAATGATTTCAAATGATAGTAAATTTAAAGGATTAAATCTTTAATGTGGTAAGTTAACCAAAATACAACGGGAACCTAACACCTCTTATACTGTAGACTTTAGAAGGAGTCAAACAAATTCGTTCAAGGGAAAGCCAGCAGAACTTGTCAAGAGGATTATCAGCAAAGCCTAGATCATGCACATACTTATATAGTATAAATAAAATATAACGTAGCCATCTTAACCATATGCATTACCGCACGGGCTACTAACACTATGACAAAACACAAAGAGTAGTCATTTATATCACGTTGTACTCAACATAGATTAAACAAAACTCTTACACAACCGTTCACTTTCGCTTAGCGTGATCCTCTAGAAAATAGGTAAATAGAAATAGAAATATTTCTTCATTTTTAATTATATTCTTTAAAATATTTTGGAACTCAATAGATCAAGCTTAAAAGGTATAAAACTACCTGATATTGCAAGAAAAAATTTCCCCAACTACTATCAATCTTTCACCTCAAACAATCATCCTTCTTCTTTCCATTATTCTCTTACAGCAGGTAGGATTTTAAAGAGAAAGATTTTTAGTGCGGCTTTTGGAGAGAGGGAAAAATATTAAAACCCGAGACTCTACACCTACTATATATGCGTTTCTTTTTAGTCAAAACTTCGCATAACCAGGGAGATTTTCTGCTACTAAAAATCTCATGAAATAAGGCTATTTTGAGTAAGGAAATAAATACTCGACCAACTCCAAGGCAATTACTATATGAAGCATAATCCTAGGATAAAGGGTATTACAATACTTAGATTGATTAGATATAGAAGTGCAAGATTGATAATAGGGGTACCAGTTCCGGTTTATAGTTATATGAATTTTGGTACCCACTCTAGTAAACTATTACCCATTTAATAATGTTGTAGAAAAGGGGAATATCAGACACAACACCGACTGAATAGTGGAGAAGGAGAAGAGCTTAAAGATACAGGCACCCATTTATATCACTTACATCCATATATTGTTGGGAGAGGATCCAATACATGGTTAGAATGACATTTGATTGACATTTTGGCACCATTTTTCTTGTAAATATCAAACGACAATGAATTCGAATCTATTTTTTTTTATGGCATATTGCTCTTATAAAGATATATACCTTCCTAAGAAAGTAGCTCATTCTGAGATACCAAATCACACCATCTATAAATTTGAATTTCAACTGTTAATCTTCAATGATTGAAATTCGAAGTGGTAGATAGGGGCCTTACATGTTTCGGAAAACACTCATTTTTTTTAGGAAGGTAAATTTTTATAAGAGGAATATGTCATAAAAAAAAATTGGTTTTAAAGTCATTGCCGTTTGAGTTTTATAAGAAAAATGACACCAAAATATCAACCAAATGTCATTCCAACCATGTCATTGGATCTTTTATTTGGCTTCTAACTTTAAGCTGAAAATTCAAAAGCATGTCAATATGCATTCCTCGGACACTTTCTAACGTATCGATATCTTTTTAAAATTTTATATTTTGAAAGCCAGTAGATAATGAGGAATGACATGCAAGCTGCAATTACTGGAGCAAGTCTTGTAGAAAAAATGTTTCTATAACAATCCTCGAGATTTTTATATGAAGATTAAATTGTAGCCGTTAGATTACTCAGTAGTATTACTTGTGACACTTTCTAGATGGATGAGGAAATTCCAACTATTTGGTGAATCAACTCCTTATCAACTTTGGCTTTTCAATAAATGTTGGTAGATGAAAGTAGGGGAAGAAGGATTAGAAATGTGTACCTTTCCAGTTGGAATTCCACCTCTATTTATAGATTGTAAGGAAATTGTATCCAGTCTCTTATTTGTCTAGATACATTTTGACCATGTATCTGGACTAAATGTTCTCCAGGTTTATCCTGGTCCAAACCAATTTATCTTTTTTTCCTAAGTAACTGATTCCCCCTTTTTCTGGGGATCCACAACCTCTACTGATTCACCCTTTTTCTAGGGATCCGTAACCTCCAGGTTTTGAATATGTACCTGGTATTGTCAGTAACCGATTCCCCCCTTTCTAGGGATATTGAACCTCTAGGTTGAATATATACCTACTCGCTCTTCTTTTATAAATTTTCATGGGCTTAAACTTCAACCCCCAATTAAGTATTTTATTTATGGTAAATGGACTGAAGAGCTATTAAGCCCACTTCATGTTATGGTCTAAACAACAAGGTATATTTGGATTTCTTAAGCATAATTAAAAAAATTATAACCATCCGAACTAGATGTAGATAACAAACCAACAAGACAAAATAACATGGAATTTGTCACTCATCTGCTTGAGTTTCCCTTAGAGCATCTCCAACAGAAGGTACAAAAAATCCTATGTGGCTTTTTTATTTAGTCCTTTAATTTTTGGGGTGTACACATAGAGTAAATATATGACCTCATATCTAAAAAACCATCTCCAACAGTAGAGAATCTTTATGAAAAAATAGTTAAAAATATGACGTGGAGGTGGAGCCGGAGGTGTAGATAACACTTTCTTGAACACCTTCATATTTAGTCATTGGTCTCTCATAGTTTGTAGGACCCTACCATTGGATATGGATTTATGCCAAACAGGGGTCTAAAATTCTATGTGTCACTAAAAAATAACAAAAATTCACCCTCTATTTTAGATGCTCTTATTAAAACTTCCCTTGGAAAGTAAGTTGAGATCCCTTAACAGATCTTGTTGTTCGATCTTGACTTATTACTTCGTCAAAATTAATGGACATAGAAAGAGTAATCGACTCAGGTAAGGCATTATTTATACATTCAAATGAGTACTGCTCCCTCCGTTTTTGATAGACTAAAATGAAAAAGTGAGGTAGTATTTATTAAGAAATACGATGTACAACTATTTGAGCTCTTTTTTTTAATTGATAAATAAACAACCATATTGATGGCGCTTGGCCATTATAAGTTTCTAACTAGGAAAATGTGAATATGGCTCCTCCTCAACATCACTTCGTTACAGCGTATTTCAGCAGAAAACCAAAACATATTTGATCAGTTTCGTGTAACCAAAAGGAAAAATAAAAACACAAGTAAAAGATTTATATGAAATCAATAAAATAAATGTACCTTAACTTTTTCGAATAAGGCTTTTGCTTTAGGGTCGTTATTGAAGTGATCTCGCACAGACTGCAAAAATAATAAGAAAAAAAGCGTAAGGTTCACAACTTCCAGTCATTGCTTTGACATTCAGATTGCATATATGGCAGATGAAGCTGAAGTATAAATGTGTTACCTTTAATATCCTATTCAGCGCCGTAGCAAGTGCCAACTTCAGGTAAACAGGATGCAATTTCTTGTTTTGGTAGTCGATAATTAGATCTTCTAAGTTTTTGAAGGTCCTGCACGGAGAAGAAGTCGGATTAGGATGACTCACTTATTCCCCCCACCAATTGAAGTCTAGAAAAAATGATGATATAATAAAAGATTACGATGACTCACTCATTCCCCCATGTTCTTCGAGACGTTCTACTTCGAACTCCTGAAACCATGGGAATATAATGTGCTTTATGTACTCAAAACATGGATTTCCTTCCACAATTCCTTTTAGACAGTATGCCTTCTTTATTTTCTCCTTCACTTCGTCCTGTTAACATTTTATTGCATCTGTTAGATCAATAAACCATGTTCGATACAGTAAGAAAGTTAACAAGGAAGGTAAATGAGAGAATAAGAATTAAAACAACAACGATTGTATACCTCATCATCTTCCATACAGATGGCGGATGAAGTATCACTTTTAGACATCTTCTCCTGCCCTTCTTTCAAATCAGGTAACATGTCAGCAATCGAGGCAATATAGGTAAATCAGTAATCACAATTTATTTTTGATAAACACAAAAAAGTGGTACAAGTAATACATCTAGTGTACGTACAATGTGACAAGATGACAGGCTTGCACATTCTCTGTGACAACATTATAGGCTTGTCGTCATTTTTTTCGATTTCAGTCAAGTAATCTCTAGCAAGCATATTCACTTTACGCTGATCCATTCCCAACTAGCAGATGTCATCCTGTATAAAACCAATAAAAGAAAGATAAGCTCAAGCAGAAATAAAACTGATCGAATGTACCGATAGCCAATATGAACAATCAGCACATTTAAGATTGTATCAATATATGATTCGATCCAGAATGTAAAAATAAAATACCTCCAGAAGAAAGATATTAGCACACTGCATGCAAGGGTATATTATCTTCCCAAGAGGCATATTTTTTGATTCCTTCCGGCCCGTTTTCGTACAACACCTTCACGGTTGAACAAGTATATAAACAGTTGCTCAGAAGGTGAACAAGTTATCACTAATAAGACATACAAAAACTACTTGTACTTACTTTTTTATTGGATTTGTGAAAAAATTGTGTAAGCATTCATTTGTGTTGTGTGTAAAATAAATCGAAATGGTCACTTGCAGGTAGGCATAGCCGAGCATAAGTATTCTTCGTTATTTTCTATCTACCATCCTTATTTCTTAATCTTTTGAGAACTTATGTTATTATAAATACCACACACTTGTAATGACTTTTTCGTTAAAGTTTTTCGCAAAAAATTTCTCTCGAAATACGAGTGGAATTCAAGATATTTTACAGCTAAATCATGGAAAATGAAGAAGAAGAAAAGGATTTTGGTGCTGATAAGTGTAATATTATTGACTTATTCATCAAGAATATTCATTAGTTCGTGTACTGAACAAATTGGTTTCTGAACATGAAAATCAGTTGATGTCTCCTAAAATCTTCTTTTGCAAATACAATTTATTGAACAATGAATTATCCTCAATATATTATGCAATATGTCCTTCTGAATATGAATCATATATGGCATAGCTTTTTGTGTTTTTATTTTTTCGGTGTCTGACTCGAATTCTGGTTTAGCTCATATATCTGACTCATGGGTATTTGAATCATGTTGTTGGGAATATATCTGATTAGAATAAAAAAAAATTTTGTATCTTTATTTAATAATTTTTTAATTGAATGTTCCCAATCAAAACTCAAGTAATCATGAGATTTTCGGATTACAATTTGTGAGTATCCAACGTAACACCTTAATTGCGATTAAAGCCCATATTTCAAATTTTGAAACTAAAGTTTTATGAATGCCAATGAAAGGCATTGTCAGAGTTTTTTAAAATCTTGTATAGTTTAACCATCGTTTTCTGTTACACGACGTTAAATAATAAATAGCGATACTTATTTATTTTGGCATTTTAAAAACTGTTATTATATTTTATATTCTTTTTGAATATTCTTTTCCTATATCACAAAGTTATAGTTCATAGTGTTGCAAAATCATTTTCAAATATTTCTTTAAAGTTAAATTAGCTAGAGGTTCTTTATGTGATTTTTTTTTGTTTTTTAGTTCAAAAGTATTTATAACATACTAAAAACACATGTTAATCTCTACTCAAAAAGAAAAAAAGTGAAATCTTCAACTTAAACGCCGTGAGAAGATAATAAAATTGAAACCATAATTCAAACATAATGAAAAAACTAGTTTACAAATCAGAATAGTTAATTTATAACTTAGTCTTCCAAAGAAAAAAATATGATGAAGAGCGAGATGTTTTGAGGATTTTATGTTCATTGTATGGATCCATATTAAGCGTGGAAGAAGAAGAGAAATAGAAGATGCAGTCGGATCAACAAAGCTGAGATTTCCTATTCTTAAGACCGGCCGCATTGGAGGTAGATTCGTTCACATATATAATCTAGGAGAGATCCCCCTTGAGATGCCAGCCGACTTTTCTCACTGATCATGCTTACGATGTTTGCTAACAAAGTATTTTACACGATAGAGAGTATTATTTTATATATTTTTTTAATATTCTTTTCCTATATCACCAAGTTATAGTTCATAGTGTTGAAAATCATTTTCAAACATTTCTTTAAAGAAACTAGCTAGAGGTTGTTTAATGGAAATTTTTTGTTGTTTAGTTCAAAAGTATTTATAACATACTAAAAACACATGTTAATCTCCTAAAAAACAAAGAATGTGAGATCTTCAACTTAAACGCCGTGAGAAGATAATAAATTGAAACCCTAATTCAAACATAATGAAAAACCTAGTTTACAAATCAGAATAGTTAATTTGTAACTTCGTCTTAAAAATAATAATGATGAAGAGCGAGATGTTTTGAGGATTTTATTGTTCATTGTATGGATCAATATTAAGCATGGAAGAAGAAGAGAAATAGAAGATGCAGTCGAAGAATGACATAGTTAGTAAATAAATACAAACTCAAGTTTAATTTGGTCATTTTTTTTAACTAAGTTTTTTAATTGTCAAATGTCAAGACGGTGAATCACAGTCTTATGACCCACACTCTAATTTTATACTTTTGGTAACCCAAATGTATATTTAATCATTTTTTTGTGAGCCAAAGTCAAAATAACCCAAAGATTAATTATCCAAGCCTTACTGTAGTGATTTCAAATAATAGTAAATTTTAAGGATTAAATCTTTAATTTTGTAAGTTAACCAAAATACAGTGTTAACCTAGCACCTCTTATACTGTAGACTTTAAAAGGAGTCAAACAAATTCGTTCAAGGGAAAGCCAGCAGAACTTGTCAAGAGGATTATAAGCAAACCTAGATCATGCACATACTTATATAGTATAAATAAAATATAACGTAGCCATCTTAACCATATGCATTACCGCACGAGCTACTAACAGTATGACAGAACACAAAGAGTAAGTCATATATATCACGTTATACTCAACATAGATCAAACAAAACTCTTACACAGTCGTTCACTTTCGCTTAGCGTGATGCTCTAGAAAATAGGTAAATAGAACTATAATTATTTCTTCATTTTTAATTTGATTCTTTAAAATATTTCGGAACTCACTAGATCAAGCTTAAAAGGTATAAAAGGTACAAAACCTACCTGATATCGCAAGAAAAAATTTCCCCAACTACTATCAATCTTTCACCTTAAACAATCATCCTTCTTCTTTCCATTATTCTCTTACAACAGGTAGGATTTTAAAGAAAAAGAATTTTTAGTGTGGCTTTTGGAGAGAGGGAAAATATTAAAACCCGAGACTCTACACCTACTATATATACGTTTCTTTTTAGTCAAGACTTCCCATAACTTTGGAGATTTTCTGCGACTAAAAAATAAGGCTATTTTGAGTACGGCAATAAATACTCGACCAAGTCCAAGGCAATTACTATATGAAGCATAATCCTAGGATAAAGGGTATTACAAAACTTAGATTGATTAGATATAGAAGTGCAAGATTGATAATAGGGGTACCAGTTCCGGTTTATAGAAGTGCAAGATTGATAATAGGGGTACAGTTATATGAATTTTGGTGCCCACGCTAGTAAACTAGTACCCATTTAACAATGTTGTAGAAAAGGGAATATCGGGCACAACACCGACTGAATAGTGGGAGAACGAGAAGATCATAAAGATACGGACACCCATTTATCTCACTTACATCCATATATTATTGAGAGAGGATCCAATACATGGTTAGAATGACATTTGATCGACATTTTGGCACCATTTTACTTGTAAATATCAAACGGCAATGAATTCGAATCTAATTTTTTTATGGCGTATTTCTCTTATAAAGATATATACCTTCCTAACTCATTCTGAGTTACGAAATCACACCATCTATAAATTTTAATTTCAACTGTTAATCTTCATTGGTTGAAATTCGAAGTGGTAGATGAGGGCCTTACATGTTTCGGAAAACACTCATTTTTTGTAGGAAGGTAAATTTTTATAAGAGGAATATGTCATTAAAAAAAATTGGTTTTAAATTCATTGCCGTTTGAGTTTTATAGGAAAAATGACTCCGAAATATCAACCAAATGTCATTCTAACCATGTCATTGGATCTTTTATTTGGCTTCTAACTTTAAACTGCAAATTCAAAAGCATGTCAATCTGCATTCCTCGGACACTTTCTCACGTATCGATATCTTTCTTAAATTTTATATTTTTAAAGCCAGTAGATAATGAGGAATGACATGCAAGATGCAATTACTGGAGCAAGTGTTGTAGCAAAAATGTTTCTATAACAATCCTCGAGATTTTTATATGAAGATTAAATTATAGCCGTTAGATTACTCAGTAGTATTATTTGTGATACTTTCTTGATGGATGAGGAAATTCCAACTATTTGGTAAATCAGCTCCTTATCAACTTTGGCTTTTCAATAAATGTTGGTAGATGAAAGTAGGGGAAGAAGAATTAGTCCAGTTAGAATTCCACCTTTATTTATAGATTGTAGTGAAATTGTATCCAGTCTCTTATTTGTCTAGATATATTTTGACCATGTATCTGGACTACATGTTCTCCGGTTCATCCTGGTCCAAACCAATTTATCTTTTTTACCTAAGTAACTGATTCTCCCCTTTTTTAGGGATCCGCAACCTCCACTGATTCACCCTTTTTCTATGGATCCGTAACCTCCAGGTTTTGAACATGTACCTGGTCTTGTCAGTAACCAATTCCCCTCTTTTCTAGGGATATGCAACCTCTAGGTTTGAATATACACCTGCTCACTCTTCTTTTATAACTTTTCATGGGCTTAAACTTCAACCCCCAAATTAAGTATTTTATTTATGGTAAATGGACTGAAGAGCTATTAAGCCCACTTCATGTTATGGTCTAAACAACAGGGTATCTCTGGATTTCTTATGCATAATTAAAAAAATTATAACCATCCGAACTAGATGTAGATAACAAACCAACAAGGCCAAAAATAACTGGGAATATGTCACTCAACTGCTTGAGTTTCCCTTAGAGCATCTCCAACAAAAGGTGCAAAAAATTCTATGTGGCTTTTTTACTTAGTCCTTTAATTTATGGGGGTCTACACATAGAATAAATATAGGATCTCGTATGTAAAAAACCATCTCCAACAGTAGAGACTCTTTTTGAAAAAATAGTGAAAAATATGACGTGGAAGTGGAGCCGGAGGTGTAGATAACACTTTCTTAAACACCTTCATATTTAGTAATTTGTCCCTCCTAGTTTGTAGGACCCTACTATTGGAAATCGATTCATTTCTGGATGTCCAGTGGTTCCAGAAAGAAAAAAAAAACAGAAAGCTCATATAGAAGGGGAGTGGCTAGCGTCTTGCAGAATGCCAGTAGAACTAGATGTAGATAACAAACCCAACGAGACAACGAATAACAGGGAATTTATCACTCAGTTGCTTGACTTTTTTTTTTTTTGAAACTTCTTCTCGGCAATAGTGCCCTGAACCCGTGACTTTATGGTTCAGTGGTATGCGCTACACCACTAAGGACAAGGAGGCGCTGGTCTCAGTTGCTCGACTCTCCCTTGGAAATTTCCAAGCGGAGTAAGTTGAGAGCCCAAAACTTATTACTTTATCAGATTTAATAGACATAAAAGAGCGATCGACCAGGCAAGGCATTATTATTTATGCATCAACAGAATGAGTTCAAAAAATTAACTCTTGGATACCAACAACTAGCTACAACCAAACAAATTAAAATAATCTAGTTCAAAAAATTAAGAAATAGTCTGTATAACTATTTGTGCTCTATATGGCTCCTCCTCGACATCACTTCGTTACTTTGTACTCCTGCAGAAAGCCAAAACATAATTACTCAAATTCGTGAAACCAAAAAGAACTTGGAAGAAAAAAATAAAGAAAATCACTACGGAAGCATAGAGGATCAAGGGATTGTGAAGCACAAGATTTGTATGAAATATCTGACTAGAGAAAAAGAAATCAACATCAACAAAAGAAATGTCATAAGGTGCGCAGACCCGGATTTACCTTCACTTTATCCAATAGGGCTTTTGCTTCAGGGTCGTTATTGAAGTGATCTCGCACAGGCTGCAAAAATAAGAAAAAAGCGCAAGGTTCACAAATTCCAGTCATTGCTCTGACATTTAGACTGCATATATGCCAGATGAGGGTGAAGTATAAATGTGTTACCTTCAGTATCCTATTCAGCGCCTTAGCAAGTGCCGCCTTCAGGTCAACAGGATGCAGTTTCTTGCTTTGGTAGTCACTGATTAAATCTTCCAAGTTTTTGAAGGTCCTGAACAGAGAAGAAATACATATCATGCGCAGTGGTTTAACTTTCTGGCAAGAGAAGCAGGACATCAACCCCACTGACTGCAGGCTAGAAACAAATGAAATATGCAGGATTAAGTGATATAATTAAAGATTAGGATGACTTACTTATTCCCTCCATGTTCTTCACTACGTTCTACTTCGAACTCCTGAAACCATGGGAATATGATGTGCTTTATGTACTCAAAACATGGATTTCCTTCCACAGTCCCTTCTACACAATGTGCATTGTTTATTTTCTTATCCACTTCGTCCTGTTAACTTTGGTTCGACTCCGTCAGATGACATTGATTCGGCATCAAACTATGTTCGATTCAGTAGGAAACCAAAGAAATGAAATTCGAGAAGAAGAAATAAAGCACCACGACTGAATACCTCATTATCTTCCATAAAGATGGCGGATGAAGGATCACTTTTAGACATCTTCTCCTGCCCTTTTTTCAAACCAGGTAGCATGTCT
Organism: Papaver atlanticum; assembly: GCA_023531105.1. Classification (NCBI taxonomy): domain Eukaryota; kingdom Viridiplantae; phylum Streptophyta; class Magnoliopsida; order Ranunculales; family Papaveraceae; genus Papaver; species Papaver atlanticum. Next base: position 2,418,025 of record JAJJMB010012638.1, read on the forward strand.
GCGAGCAATGTATGTAAACCAATCACAATTTGCTTTCATAAACACAAAAAAGTGGCACAAGTAAGAAGGGAACATACGATGTGGCAAGATGATAGGACTGTGCGTTCTCTGTGACAACATTCTAGGTTTGTTCTTTCTTTTCTTGATTTTTGTCCAGTATTCTCTAGCAAGCATATTCACCTTACGCTGATCCATTCCCAACTGGCAGATGTCAGCCTGTAAAACCAAATGAAAAGAAACAAAAAAAACTTAAACACAAAATCATCGTATTAACATCCAGTTTGCCAAGCCTGAACATATAGAATGTAAAAGAAAATACCTCTAAGAGAAAGATATCAGCACACTGCATACAAGGGTACATTAGCTGGCCAGGATTCAAGTCTTCGTTCTCCGCCCGACCCATTATCGCACAACAGCTTCACAGTTGAACTAACTCATCAGAAGATGAATAGAAATCTAACAAGTTAATCAGCAAGTACTTAAGAAAAAAACTAGTACAAAAACTACTACTCACTTTTTTATCCTTTCCCCACTAAACGAGCCAACTATGTCCAGAACTAAATCCCAGTACTCAGCAGCTCGTGAGTTTATTGCATCAGAAGACCACACAAACTCCACCTTATCAAGATTTTTCATCCCTATAGCCTTCCAAATCTCCATAAAATATTTTCCAGCAACTCTAATATTTTCCTTGTCTCCAGACAATTTATGGTTTAGCCTTGCAAATACACCCGCAACCAATATTTTGACTCTGCAGCCAGCGTCTGTTAACTTATTGACATTTATCACCTTCACAATACCCTGTGCAATGTGCATCCTCCCCCTGATGGCTCAAAACCATCATAAGCAATGGGTTCAGGCTTATTCTTAAGCAATCTCATAAGTTCCGCATCCTTGATGCATTCTTCCCCTATACTCCTTACAATCTTGAATCTTTCATCTGGAGTTATCTTTAACAACCTAAAATTTGAACGAAAAATTCAGTTTCCAAAGAACAGCATATTTCTCTGAGAAAAAAAAAAAAAAAAAAAAAAAACTTACCTAGTCTCTGGAGCTGCAGAATGCTGGGAAGTTGAACCCTCTTCTTCAAACTTTTCGACACGAGATAAGACGTCATCCAGTAAGGATGGTGAGCGTTCCAGAGGATTACTCGAAGAAGAAGTTGGCGACAATGAAACAACCCCATTAACGATAAGACTATCAAGTCGATTCTTCAATATAGTGGCGTCAGTTTCTGGAAATCCCTCTGTTAAGAAAGCTTTTATTTCATCTACAGATGAATTTTTTTCTCCTTGATCACCCATCTCTCCCTTTCACTTTTTTTTCTTGCACTTCAAGAAACTAAAAGAAATGCCACAAAAAGATGGTATTTATAGTTTTTGTTTGAGCACAAGGTGTGCGCGCGTGTGATGCAAATTTCCTTAGTTTCCTAATTCTAATCACTTTAATCGGTTTCCTAATTCAGGAAAGTGTGACCGTTGTATAAAAAGAGGATGTCCGACCAACTTGAGATGACTGGCCTCTTTTTCTTGTTCTTCTCTGCAGTGACACTGATATGGAGGGTGGACGTAGACCTGCTCATCATGGACGCATCAAAATAAGAAATGATGAATTTGTTTATTTTCAGCCAACTGAAGCAAGTATAGCTAATACTAGGTAATATTTACTTACTTCTTTTTTAAGTAGTGATGATGACCGGATGCTTAGTAGTCTCTTAAATCTTTTACATCTATTCATGTTTGTACCACAGATAGTAATATATATACATATATTTTGCCTTTTTAATGATACTGTTTATTGTAGCTGGGAGCCTCGTGAACCTGGCAGTGGCAGCAAAACACGAAAAATTAATATTGTACATTCTCAAGATTCTGAAAGTTTACTCCTCTCTGGAGGTAATATTTACTTACTTCTTTTTAAGTAATGATGATCGGATGCTTAGTCTCTTAAGTCCTTTATTCACAGTTTGTGATATATTGTGTTTAATTTGCTCTTTTCAGACTGGATTCGGCTGGTAACAAAGTTATTCTTCCACGGTGTAAAGAGAATTGGAGGAGCAGTGCATATGTTACTGATAGGCATGGGTATGTATATACGGATGATCATTTTAGAAGTGATGATGAGGTATCCGAAGATGATGATGATGCTGAGAAGAAGGAATCTGTAGTTATTGAGATAACTTCAGCAGGTGTAGCATGTATGACAGATGAGATATCTGCCATGAAGGTTGGAATATCACCTGATACAACTAGCACAGAATGCATCCGCCTACCTCCTCATGACCCTGAAAGTGTGCTCCTAGTCACTTTTGATGGGCATCACAAGAAGAACAGCAACGGAGGTTATGGGGCAATGTTGCGGTGTGACGATGGTAGGCTTGTTGCCGCTGTTGCTGGAGGTTCCAAATGTTGTATTTCAGCATTTTATCATGTCTTGGAGGGATTCCTCAGTGGTATAAATCTAGCTATCCTTGGGAATGTTCCGGCAGTCTTCTTTGCGTGTAATTCAAAGAGGGTTTTGAGACACTCTGGGTGTTGCATTCTATTTTTAGGATAGATACCTTATTTAATATATTTCCTAATTTATAGGTCTTTGCTATATTGAGAATATTGAGCTCTATATATACCATGAGATGTGTAACCAATTGAGTAACCAAAAAATAAGAGATTCTTTTATATCAGAGCTAGGGTTCTTGAATTATGGGCAGTGATTCAGAACTATATGAGAGATCTGGCAAACTAAAACATAAAGAGAAGATGGAAACATCTAACAAATCTGCCCCCATTATTGTTCAATCTGAAGGTGCAGCATTCAAGGCAGGAATTATTCTTGATGAAACCAACTATGATTTGTGGTCACAAATCATGGAGATGCATATCGCTGAGAAAGAAAAAAGTTCTTTTATTCTAGGCAAGATAAAAAAACCTACTGAAGAAGATGAGGGATATGAAAAGTGGTACACAGATAATCAAAAAGTCAAGAGATGGTTGTTGATGTCCATGTCACCAGAAATCATGAAGCGATATATTTGATTACCTACTGCTCGAGATATTTGGGAAGCACTATCTAAAGCCTTTTATGATGGAGATGATGAACTACAGGTATTTACTCTCAATCAACGAGCGTTTTCTGCAAAACAAAATGGCAGAGCACTCTCTATTTATTATGGAGAGTTAACTGAAATCTTTGGAGAGTTGGATCATTGTGATAAAGTGGTTATGGAGAATACAAATGATATTGAAACCTATCGAAAATCAATTCAACGTCTAAGGGTGCATATCTTCCTTGCTGGGTTAGATGAAAGTTTTGAGCAGATCCGTGGTGAAATCTTGAGAAAGGATCCTATTCCTGAATTGGAATTATGTTATGCACTTGTTCGTCGTGAATCTGTTCGACGTACAACGATGGTTAAAGAATCGGAAGCAATTGAACTTTCTGCTATGGTAACTCGGAACTGGTACAATCAAAAGGGATCCTTTCAGGGGCATTCAAAGGAGGTGGACAAATCTACACTCAAGTGTACCCATTGTAATCAAATTGGACATACAAAAAATATTTGTTTTGAGGTGGTTTGATATCCAGAATGGTGGGATCAACATCTCGAGAGAAAGAAGGAGTCAAAGAGGAATTTTAATACTGATTCGGCTTCAACAAAGAAACAAAAGGATTTTATGGTAACATCTGCATCAGTTGCAAGAGCAGGTAATGATGGTAAGGTTTTAAATATCTCTTCACTTGTTTCGAATAATTCATGGATAGTTGATTCTGGTGCTACAGACCATATGACATTTGATTCTAGACAAATGTCATCCATTAAACCATCTATACAAAAAACAGTATCCACTGTAAATGGCTCACAAGCTCCAATTACCGGTGAAGGATCAGTATCCCTCACTGAAACTTTGAACTTAGATTCTGTCTTGGTAGTTCCCACCTTAGATTATAATATGTTATCGGTTTCCCAAATAAATAATACTTTACATTGTATGGTAATTTTTTGGCCTGACTCTTGTGTATTTAAGGACATCAAAACGAGGCAAACGATTGGTTATGGTGTTAAGCGTCGGAAGTTATATTACTTGGATCCGGTGTCGAGTAGTTCTGATAATCTACGTCAATCTCTACTTGTTGATGGTTCCGAGGGGAAGAGACAGAAATCTCAAATCTTGTTATGGCATCGACGATTAGGACATGCGTCGTTTGGTTACTTGAAAAAGTTATTTCCTAGTTGGTTTGCAAAACTTGATATCTATAGTTTTCATTGTGAAGTATGTGAACTTGCAAAAAGCCATCGTGCTTCTTTTCCACTATCTTTCAATAAGAGTCCAGTTCCTTTTATGGTTATACATTCTGATGTTTGGGGGCCATCTAAAGTCACTACTTTGGGTGGTTCAAAGTGGTCTGTGACGTTTATTGATGATTGCACCAGGATGACTTGGGTGTGTCTAATGAAGACTAAAAGTGAAGTTACTTCGTTATTTCAACGGTTTTATAAAATGATTAGTACTCAGTACAACAGACAAGTTCAAGTACTACGTAGTGATAATGGTGGTGAATATATGGATTTTGACCTTCAACATTTTTTGGAGGGACATGGAATTATTCATCAAAATACATGTTCTAATACACCTTAGCAAAATGGAGTAGCTGAGAGAAAAAATCGTCACCTATTGGAAGTTGTGCGTGCTTCATTGATAGAAGCACAAATGCCATTGTCATACTGGGGTGAGGCACTTACTTCTGCAGCATATCTTATAAATAGAGTACCTTCTAGTACCATTGTGTTTCAGACACCATATCAAGCTCTTACTGAAGCAGTTGTCGCTCATACTGTTCCAAATTTACCACCTCGGGTGTTTGGTTGTGTAGCTTTCGTACATCTATAAAAGATTCAGCGTGATAAGTTGGCTCCTTGAGCTTTGAAATGTGTATTTGTAGGATATGCAGCAACAAAAAAGGGATACGGTTGTTATCATCCTCCAACTAAACGAATGTTTGTTACTTTGGAGGTTGTATTTCATGAAGATTCCATGTATTTTTCATGTGAGTCTGAACTTCAGGGGGAGTACCATAAGGAAATTCAGACTCTTAACTATGATGACGATATATCTGATACTGATGTATCTGTTATTACTATCCCTGATGATATAATTAGTCAATCTATTGATGAAGAAATTATAGGAGATGAAGAAGTTTTGAGAGAAGAAACAGAAACAGGAAATGCAGTATCTGAGCAATATACTGAAATTCAAGAAGAAATTCCAGAGTCTACAGTACTTCAAGAAGATGAAACACCTAACCAATCGTCTGTCGAGGATGTTCCTGAACCGTCAAGAAAACAGCTTCCGCAACGCATAAACAGAGGTATTCCTAAACCCACATATGAACCAGAAATCTCTAGTAAGTCCAAGTACCCTATGAGCCATTATGTCTCTACCCACCGTTTGTCTGAAACAAGTAAGGCATTCGTGAATCAACTATTTACTGTTTTTATTCCTAACAATGTGAAGGAAGCATTAGATCATCCAAAATGGAAGGCGGCTATGGACGAAGAAGAGAAATCCTTAAGAGAAAATGGTACTTGGGATTATGTTGATTGTCCAAAAGGAAGAAAGATTGTGGGATGTCGTTGGGTCTTTGATAGACGCATTATTGTGTCTAATATGTCTCAATTGTATATATTGTTAGTGTTCGATTTTGTATTTATTTTGTTATTTTATGTCTTTGTAGGTATTTTTAGAGAAATAAGCTCTTGCGGCGAAATTGGCTCGAAAAGTGGTGTTTTACACCCCAGGATAGAGTACTAAAGGCACCCCAGAAATGCACCGGAAGCACCCCAAAAATGTGTAGGAGGAACCCCGGAAAAAATACTGTCTACGCCCAAAAATTACTATTTGCACCCCATAAGACAAGTGCTAAAGGGACACCCGTGCAGGATTAGGGGGAGGACATGTTCTTCTCAAATTCAAAAGAATATTTTTGGCGGGAAAATAAACTTATTTCACTGTCAGATTTTTGATCGATTGTTGGACGTGATTTAGTGAGATTCAATCCCTGAAACTTAATGGGTAGACGTGATATGACCATAGAAAGCTGTTATGGGTGTCTGTTTGGATTAGAATTGGATGTAATCATCGCATGGAGCAAAACAGAGTTACACACATTTTCACGGGATAACATGAATTACAGTGAGTTCGATGCCTGTAATGCACGAGTTTGGAGTGTGTTGGACCATAATGGATACAAATAAGGAGATTGGACTTCTAAAAACGCGTGGAGGAGCTAAACAGAGAATGAAAATCTTGATTATTCCCGTACCATGAATAAAAGATATTGTGAATATTTTGGAATTAATGGAGGAGATTCAACGCCTGTTTTTGGTATAAATAGAGTCCCTGGGAGACTTAGAGAGGTTGTCGAGAGTTTGGGGTCGATAGAGAAGCTGCAGAGGTGGAGAAATCAAGTTACAGGAAAGTACCCTGCTGCTGCTGAGGAAGATGAACACGAAGAACATAAGACGCACATGAAACCATCGTTCTTCAACAGTGACAGCGACAATAGGGTGAGGGTCGTATTGCTACAGTGACAGCAGCACTACACTTGTATCGTTCTTTGGAACAGTGATTATCCGACACCTTATATGCGTCACAAAATTATGTTTGTAATCATTTTCTTCCATTTCATTATTGTAAACACCATTTGAGCTATAAATAAATCTTTTGAGCGTGTTTTCATCATGATGAGGTAAACCCCAACACTGGGACGACGGAGGAGGCCGAACTTCATACATGGGTAAATTTGTTTAATTTTTTTTATGACTTTTGCACTAAAATTAATTGAAATATGATTTGATTAAATTGGCTGTCATTTGATTAGATGGGTCATGCTTAGCTTAGGTGATTTGATGTCCCATGCTTAACATTTACAATCAATGTTTTGAGAATCTACCTTGGCAAAAATAAAGTCCATGTTTACCTTATGTTATGGAGATTGGCCGAATCCTTAGTTCCAGTATCTTAAGCACCAATTGTAATATCATTATATATTTCTATTAAATTTAAAAACTCAAATCTTCACAAGTCTTAGAGTTCGAATCATATTTACTACAACTTCAAAATCACATCAGTCTTCACCATAAAATACAAGGCAAATGGTGAGATTGAACACTATAAAGAAAGATTAGTTTCTAAGGGATACATCCCAACTTATGGAATACATTATATTGAAACTTTTGCTCATGTAGATAAAATCAACAAAGTGCGAGTCTTTTTATCTTTCGTTGCAAACTTGGACTGGCCATTACATCAGTTCGATGTAAAAAATGCCTTTTTGCATGGTGAATTATCTGAAGAAGTATACATGGATCTTCCGCCAGGTATTGCGATTTCTTCTTCCGATAGTAAAAAGGTATGTAAGTTAAACAAATCATTGTATGGACTGAAACAATCTCGAAGAGCATGGTTTGGAAGATTTACCAAGTCTATGAGGAACTTTGGATATCGTCATAATAACTCTGATCATACTTTGTTCATAAAGAAAAGGAAAGATAAAATTACAGCACTCATCATATATGTTGATGACATGGTGGTGACAGGAAATGATCCAGAAGAGAGAAGATCTCTACAGAACTACTTGTCTAAGGAATTTCAAATGAAAGACCTTGGTTCGCTAAAATACTTTCTTGGGATTGAAGTATCTCGATCTAGTAAGGGAATTTTCTTGTCACAGAGAAAATATATCCTTGATTTATTACAAGAAGTTGGCATGTCAGCATGTCAACCAGTTCATACACCTATGGAAGAAAGGGTGAAACTATGTATTGAGCCTGATCAAGTACCTGTTGATAAAGGAGGATATCAAAGACTTGTGGGAAGATTGATGTATATATCTCACACGAGGCCAGATCTTGCTTATGCACTTAGTGTTGTTAGCCAATTTATGCACAATCCAGGCGAGCAACACATGGATGCAGTTACGCTTATCTTGCGGTATTTGAAGTCTGCTCCTGGAAAAGGGATTTTATTCTCTAAAAATGAAGATTGCCGAAAAATTGCGGCATATACAGATTCAGACTATGCAGGAGAAATAGATGGCAGACGTTCTACTGCGGGGTACTTTACCTTTGTGGGAGGTAACCTAGTTACATGGAGAAGCAAAAAACAGGATGTTGTTTCACGTTCAAGTGCAGAGGCTGAATTTAGAGGTATGGCGAACGGTATTTGTGAAACTTTGTGGTTAAAGTTTCTTCTCAAGGATTTGGGGTTTCTTCTTAAGGAACCAATTCTTTTGTATTGTGATAATAAAGCTGCACGTGATATAGCTCATAATCCTGTACAACATGATCGTACTAAACATGTGGAGGTTGATAGATTTTTTATCAAAGAGAAGCTGGACAAGAAGATTATTGAGCTGCCGCCGATTCGTTCTGAAGATCAGCTTGCTGACATCCTTACTCACTCAGTATCGAGTAAGAAGTACTTAAGTTTTCTGGACAAGTTGAGCATGTGTGATATCTATGCACCAACTTGAGGGCGAGTGTTGCATTCTATTTTTAGGATAGATACCTTATTTAATATATTTCCTAATTTATATGTCTTTCCTATATTGAAAATATTGAGCTCTTTATATACCATGAGTTGTGTAACCTATTGAGTAACCAAAAAAAAAAGAGATTCTTTTATATCTTTATCTTTGAACTCTGGGAGTTTTTCATCTTCAACGGTGAGGGTTGTTGTTGCCATCACCCTGATGGGCCATTTGATTTGGTATGTCGTACATGTCTGAATTGGGAGCTGACCTTGGAGGAACAAGTTTATGAAGATTATTTTTATGATATCGTGCGGAAGATAGTGGGGAAGGGACAACGCTATTATCGTAGTCGTGGTATGCTAAATGCGTATTTGAAAGAATGGAACAGACCAGCTGACTACCTTGCGAAGTTGGTGCGCTGCCCTGGGAAGGAAAGGAAGCTCAAACCAGAAGAGTTCCCTGATGAGTTGAGGGCTCTTGTTAATCAGCACGGAGGGGAGATCCCTTTCTTTTACGATTAGTTGTTTATTTAACTATCAGTATCTTTAACAACCTAAAATTGTTCTAAAAATTCAGCAACTGCCAACTGGTATAGTACTAGTATCGAGTACATGATCTTATCTATCTCTCGAGGGCACTAATATTTGCTAGACTATATTTAGTCGTGTGTACATTATTACGGTGCTATTTGAACACAGCATTTTTAGCTAGCTTTCATGGACAGCTCGCTTTTGTGTCGACCATGTGGACAAAAAACAAAAAGAAACATTCAACCACTGATGTTGTTGACTTTAATAATAACAATAGAAAAACAACAAAATTATTTATTTGATCATAACAGCGATTCTATACGGACCGAAAAAAAAAATACTTCGCGAAAACCGTCCTTCACAGAGGGGCGGGCCCTGAGGATAGGAGACTAGCAGGGGGCCACTTTAGGGGCCCATCTTTGGGAGAATGTGAGAGCCAACAAATTTTTTTATAGTTTTTTTCGCGGTCTGTTTATACTTTCTGAGATCAAAAATAGTTTTTCTCTCATTTTATATTTTTTAATCTTTCTTTCTTCTTTTCATCTTTCTTCCTTCTTACAGGGTAGAAGTAAATTATTTTCTCTCTCCTCTCTGCAAATCGGTCGTCAATGTTAATATGACTCGGTTCTTCCTTACCTTAATTTCAGCTCTTTCACAAATCATTAGTTTCTTTCTCTCTTACTCTCAGTTTCTTTTGTCTTATGATTAGAGGTTTGATTCACTTGGCAGATGTTTTTAGTTTTCTTTTTTTATCATATTTCAAATCCTGTTAACTTGTTTTTAGTTGAATCATTTTTTATTATGTGTAACTAATTTTTCCTTTACTCTCCTAAGATGTGTATGCAGTTTGTGGTATCTTTCATGGCGTTTGTCACTGTTATTGTTGTGTTCATGGCGTTTGCCGAGTCTGTGGTTTATCTTAATCATTTGAATGTTTTGATGATCAGTGTAGTTATCAATGGCGTTTGGTGGAGAATGATTAGCCTCCGTTTAACTCGGTTAATTTGTGTAGTAGTAAGCCCGCCTTTCCAAATTTTCAAAAAAAAACAAAATTCATAACAGTCATTTAACCCGTAATATCAGAATCCTCATTATACTTAGTCTATCATTCTCCATCTGTACTTACCTTATGCAGAATATTTCTACCCCTTCCAAATCATTACGTATCAATCGGTATATGATGCAATTTTAATTCACAAATTATCAAGCATATTCTCAAACATTAATTGTATCCCTTAAGCATAGATTATCTAACCAAAGCATAACCTATCTAATTGAATCACAACTAATTAGGACAAATTATGCAAGCAATTAAAATTCTACAAAGTAGTGAATGAGTGAATTATAAAATATAAATTAGAGAAAAGTAAAATAATTACCAATTATTCATGCAACAATAGCTTCCTCCATGCCTTGGTTACGCGAGAATTAGCTCATCATTATCATGGAAACATGCTCAAAATTCATCTTTATTAATGCTCAAAAATGGTTCACAAATGATGAAATGGGAGAAAAATGAATAAAATCGGGTTCTGTAACACTTATATTTGTTACAGAATCAACTGTTACAGAAAACGATAAAGAAATACCGTCACTGGCACTGTTGAAGAACGACGGTCTTGAAGGGTCTTATGTTCTTCGTATTTTCTGCACCAGCAGAAAACTTATTTTTCCTGTAACTTTTTTTTTCGATTTCTTCTGCTCTAAACGTCTCCCTATTCTCCCTATCAACTCTCCATCCTTCAGTGAGACCCCAATCAACCTATTTATATCAATCAACACGTAAAAATCTCGCTAATAAATCCAAAATATTTTCTTTTACTCGGGGATGATATTTACGTGATTCTTCCCCTGTTTATCTCCTCCACGCATCTGTTTGATCTCCACACACTTATTGCACGCTGAAAATATGTTAAACTCTCTCTAATCTCCACAAAATCTTCCAAAAAATCTTCTCAACACGTGATATTCTCGTTTCTCCCTGTTTTCTTCTTGCGGATTACTCAGCCAAAGTTGGTCGAAACAGACACCCATACCAGCTTTCTATAGTCATATCACGTCTACCCATTAAGTTTCAGGGATTTAATCTCACTAAATCACGTCCAAAAATCCATCAGAAAATTCTGCAGAAAAATGAATTTTTTCCCGCCAAAAAAATATTTTTCAAACGATGAAGGTGAAGTGCTCTGAATCCAAAACGCGGGTGCCTTTAGCAGCTCGGCTGCCTTGGGGGTGCCCTTATCCATTTTTAGGGTGCCTTTAGTAATTTTGGTGGGTGCCTTTAACACTTTTTCCTGGGGTTTTTCCAACACTTTTTCGGGATTCTTCCAGTGTATTTCTTTCTGGGGTGCTTCCGGTGTATTTCTGAGGTGCCTTTAGTACTCTATCCTGGGGTGTAAAACACCACTTTACGAGCCAATTTCGTCGCAAGAGCTTATTTCTCTAAAAATACCTACAAAGACATAAAACACCATAATAAGTACAAAAATGGGTACTAATAATATATACAATAGAAATGAAAATAGACACATAAATGCGTCTATCAGTATATGGTAACAGATTTCCGCAATTTTTTCCAATATCATACTACTGACCCTAAGCTTTTTTGTGCCGATATGATGGAAGAAGATAGCTCAACCCAAGTTGGCGCTCTGGTTAACAAATTCAAGCAAGCATCTATTGATTTTGGAGACACCAATGATGTTGTTATCTTTCAACAAGATAATGATAATGACAAAAATGATGAAGAAGCAAACTGGAAAGCCTCTGCTATCGAAAAAGTTATTACTGAGGGAAGAATGAGTCACGAACTAGTAGAAAAGTTCATTCGATTTACTTGGCCTTTTATGACTGAAGAAGATCTCAAAATAGTGGAAATTGATCCCAATATTTTCATTTCAAGTTCAGTACTTGGATTCTTCTTAATAAGGTAATTGATGAACGGCCTTGGAGCATTAACAAAAAGATTTTAGTGGTCCATGATTACATTCAAGATATGGTATACACTGAGAAGCACTGGGGTTTTCAAAAATTCTGGATTCATCTTAAGTTCCTCCTTCTTGAACACATGAATGTCTCTGTAGTTACTAAAATTGGAGAAATCATGGAAGAAGTTGTAGCCATTGAACCAAAAGATGTTATCCCAGCTAGTGGTGTGTCTGTTAAATTTTGTGTCAACATTGATTTACTCAATCTGCTTAGAAGGGGTGTCAAAGCTATCACCAATGCATGGATGTCTCGATGGATAAATTTTTTTTATGAGCGCCAACCAAGTGGCATTTGCACTGATTGCTAGATAATCAAACATTGTAAGGGCGCGTGTAAGGATGCGTCAATTTTCTTGGCAAAGGCACATGAGAAGCCTTACTTTTTTTTGGCTAGGTGAACAATTTAAGGAAGACCATATCCTCCTCTCATTCAATCAATGCTCCAGCTTTGAGGAAGACTCAAAAGAATTTCTCCAAAAACACAGTATTCATTCCTCCAAAAGATGGTGCCTATCAACATGGATTTTCTCCTTCATAAGAATAATAACAACACTGAAAATAACATTAGGCTTGGAAAAAAGGCTTAGGACCACTAGTGATAGTCCCTCTGTTCCGACTGAAGCTGAATCATCCTCCACCATTGCTAACGTTGATGACCCAGCATCCTCGCACACATCTCAAAGGTGCACAACACAAGACACACAAACTGAAAATGCATCTATGGAGGGTCAGGTAAACTTTTTTCATCAAATTTCTTTTCCTTACTATTCTTTAATTCACTGCTTTATTTATTTAGTTTTTAGGGTTAGCTTTTACCAAAAGTCACTGCATCATTTATTGCGTTTTAAATGTTACTACAAAGTTTACGTAAATCATTATAGGTTTTTATTTTCATATTTGGTTACTTCTTTTCTCATAGTTATCATCACTAGGCATATTTTCTACACTCCGATTATCCATCTGAATCTTTCGACATGAAGATTCTTTCATGGAATGTTCAAGGGTTTAAATCCTCGTCCACTAGAAATCATCTTAGTGACCTTGTCAGAATGCAAAATCCTGACATAATTTTTTATGTGAAACAAAAATTTGTCAAGTCAAAAGCAAAACTCTTCTTAATTATTTGCAGTACCCAAACCAAGTCTACATTGAACCTATTGGTTTATCTGGTGGCCTAGTCTTACTCTGGAAGAATGGTTTTAACTGTGATCTTGTTGATTCTAGTTTTAACATGTTTAGTCTTGTTATTCAGTCAGACCATAGTAAGCCTGAATATTTGCTAACTTGTATGTATGGTTTCTCCAATTACAAAAAAAAAAAGAACAATGGGAGTATATTCATGAATTCAGTAAGGCTGTTACTACTCCTTGGATTCTTTTAGGAGATCTCAATTTTCATCTAATTGATAAAGATAGTGGTACTTCTTCCTCTTCTGATGGTTGGGTTAATGGCATTGTAAACTCTTGTGGTCTAGAGGACATAGGTTTTGTTGGTAAAGATTACACTTGGACCAGCAACAACTTAGGGACTGGAATCAAAAGATCTAGAATTGACATGTCCTTAGGAAATAGTGACTGGAATGTTTACTTTCCTAACTCTAAATTCATGCATCTTACTCAAGTAGGGAGTGACCATAGTCTCATAATGCTTACCACAGATGCCACAATTCCTAAATGATGGATCCCTTTCAAGTTTTTCTTTACTTGGTTAAATGATGAGTCTTGTGCTACTGTTATTGAAAATGCTTGGAATACTAGGACTACTTCTAGATATCTTGGCTTTCAACTTGTGAAGAAACTTCAATACACAAGAAAGTTATTATCCATCTGGAACAGAGAACATTTTGGCAATATCAACCAAAAAGTTGATAATCTTCAGCAACAACTAAGTCATCTTCAATCTCTGCCTCATAATGATGAATGTCACAACAAAATTTTCTTCATCAACAAGGAGCTTGATAAGTGTCACAAGATGAAATCTGAATTGAAAAGACGAGGATACCCAAATACACCATAATCTTTAAAATATCCACCTATAAGTCCTCTTACCGAAAGTGATTGTCTATGGACAAAGTCGAGACAATACGACAAATCGGTATTCACACTTTGTGTGATCGTCTATGGATACGAGATCGAGACAATACAACAATCAAATTGTGTTTACTTGATAATAGGTTTGGACTTAACCAAACTCTATAGGATCACTATCAAGTAATACATAGTTAACATTTGTGTATTTTACTTTTAATTATAATAAACAATTACAATTGCGGAAATAGAAAAGTAAAAGACACAACAAGATTTTGTTAACGAGGAAACCGCAAATGCAGAAAAACCCCGGGACCAAGTCCAGAATTGAATACTCTCATAATTAAGCCGCTATACAAAATCTAAACAAACTTCGTATAGTTGAGACCAAGCAACTAACCCTAGTTCACTTAGTTTCTTCAGTATCCCTGCACTTCCGACATTCAATAAGTGCACGCACTGGAACAATTCCTTTGGATCGTATTCCAAACAGTAAAGGAACAACAAATCTGTTTGGTAACAACTCTATTGATGCTTTCAAGATAAAGATATCTTAAGTCATATGCAAAGGCTCTTCCGTTTAAACTAATAAACTCCTTTGCATGGTTAGATCAATCTATCCAACAACTACCGAATTAGCAGAGTTTATATTTGCAATCAATCAATATAGAATCCAACAAGAAACTATAAAGCGATGCCAATCTCACGCAACTAATCAATTGAATAAATCCGATTCTAGTTGGATCCCAGCCGATCAAGGTTTGTGCTACACAAAGATATGAGAAACCAATAAGAAATCTTATTCGTCTTCATATCTTCTTTAATCTTCAATTAAACCTGCACAACACCACTTGAATCTCTTGTGATCAATCACGCACAGAACGGTGTCTGTTAACAATGGATTATCACAAGATGTCTTTAGATCTACAAACAGTTCTAAAGATCCCGTCGACACTTCGATCTAATTTGAGTGAATCTTATATTAGAAGAGAAGATTCTCAAGAATAAACAAACTAGGTGCAATCAAAGTTCAACAACCGTTAGTCAATCAAATCAATCGAAAACTAATAAACTGCAATTATCTAGTTTCCCACCAACGGTACTCGTAGAGCTTTTTGATCCCAGGAAGTCTTTAAACGAGCGGTCGTAAGAGATTTTGCCTAATTAGGGTACTTTCCTCTCCGGATAAACGACTCCACCAGAAACAACAAAAAGATGAAGTTTGCCCGGCTCTTAGGATAGTTTGCTAGAAATGCAAACTTATGTATTTATAGACCAAGGATGTTCGGACACCAAGGAATTTCCAAAACCGAATTATCCTTAAGATATGCAATAAATGCCCAAAATCGGTTTTCATAATTCCTGGAAATGCTTTGTCAAATATTTCCGAAATCTCTCAATAGAAAATCTCCAATTAGTAAATGCACATTACTAATTTTTATTCTCTAGAGATATGCATTTAATTGCTGGTAATTAAAGCATATAAAACTAACAACCTTAATTAAAAGATTCTTAATTTATTTCGGACCGGGATCTCCTTGAGTAATTAAGAAATATCTTTGAACAATAAAAGATAAGAGTTATTGTTCGTGTTCAAAGTATGTTGACATCTTTTCTTTGTAAATCCTCTTTCATATTTACAATCTTGGAATTGATTATTCCACACTTCCAAACAAGTTTAGAATTGGTTAATTCCAAGACAACTATGTGAAATCAAATATCAAATCACAATCACGGGTTCAATCGGTTCTACCAATCACTAGGATCGGTTATACCTTAATATGATTCCCGCTAAGTTGCTACACAACTTTCTCTGGAGTTATTTGAGTTGTTCATCTGATTGGGATGATGTTTTGTCCTCTGGGAGACATGGTTATGACCTGAAGAATCCTCATAGCACTTGCAAATTGTTTGCACTGGATTTGGCTATAAAGGCAATGCCACTCGAGCTTTTTCTTCAAGTTGTTGGATCCACACTAAAGTTTGAGGATATGATTGAGAGTCGCAAACATGGTCTGTGTTTCTCTGATCTGCCTGTGCAGGATTACAAGTCTTTAATGGACACTCGGGCTACTGGACGACTCTCATCGATTATTGATGCATTACGACGACTCAAGGTATAAATCATAAGCTTCAAATGAGAATATATACGCAATGGTTAAACAAACTACATGTGTAATGCAAAATGGAATGGCTCAAAAACGTTTACAATAGCATATTGTAGGAACTTAAATTGCTGTTTTTTGTTTGACAAAAATCTGAGAAGGAATTTCATTCTCTGTAGAAAATTCAAACTTCCAAAAGGATTTGCTAGAACTATTCCGTTTCTAATTGTCAGTAAGTAGTGTGCTGCCTCTCATTCTCGCAACATCTACTGTGTATTTTCTTTTGTTTTTCTTTGTTGTCTCTTTTATTGAAGAGGACCATACTCAAGGGTAACACTCCTTTGGCTCAGTATTTCTCCCTCCAGGATATGTGCTTGCATGTAGGGTAGAAGATGCAGATTAATCCCCTCCGGAGTGTGAGAGTTTTGAGGTGTATTACCATTTTCCCTGTCATAGTATCATGCACTGAGCTAACCGTGTTCTCTTTCGTTTGTAGCTGATTCGCTTAGTGACTGATGGACAAATAGAAGATGCTCTGCTTACCACTCTTACCTATGCGATGGAGCTCAAACCTTATATCGAGGATCCTTCGTCAAGAATCCCACTATCACTAGGTGTCAATTCTTCAGATCTTCAACCAAGGATCAGACATGACTTTATCCTATCAAGTAAGGAAGCTGTGGATATATATTGGAAAACTTTGGAGTATTGTTACGCCACTGCTGATCCTTCTGCTTCAGTCCATGCTTTCCCTGGTTCTGCTGTACCTGAGGTAACATGTCAATTTTTTACGCTGAAGTCATTGATTTTCCCAGACTTTCGCACCTTAAAGTTGCTTCATATTTATCTTTCCTTCCCTTCAAATTAATCTGTGCTATTGCATGCCAAGCTTCTGTAATGAAGTGCAGCACAGCATGAAACATTTAATTTCTGGCATAACACTAGCACAACAAGGCATACACAGGCATGTGCCACCTCGTGCCATCTCGGCACACTGAACAACTCGAACTAACCTAGTCTTACCATGAGTAGAATTGGATGATTCAGATGAGCCCTTTAATGGGTTTAATAAAGGGACAGAGTAAATGTAAAACCAAAGTGGTGTATTAGTTTGCAGTGAAACAATTTGTTATAGTTCTACACGGTGCTACTTTAGCCGTTGGTGGATCTTTGTTAAAATCTTTCAAATGCCTAAGGAAGGCATGTAAAATTATGTGCTAAAGAGACTTGATGAATTGCTCTAATACATAGGTTTCTCAAACTAGAAAGCTTAGAATGATTAGACTTACTTTACCTAGAAGTAATCAAATACGGAGTGTAATTTGTAGTTTACATTTGAATAGGCAATTTTCTTTCTTTCAGGCAACTGGTGATTCAGTACGTAAGATACCATGCGGAACTTGGGGCCAAATTTTATCGCACTTTTTGGTCCACTCTACCTGACCTTCCTGCACCACCGGAAACCTGCAGGAGAAGAATGGCATCCCTGAAAAAAAATCCAGAATTTAGAACTGCGATAATGAGACTATGTAACCTGCTCGGTTTTCGATATGTCAACCATCTGCTAAAATCCAAGGAGAAGGAACTCCAGTTTAACAATGGTTCTGGAAATACTTTTCAGGATTCTTCAAGAAAAAAAATGTGCTACTGGCAATTTCTCTGACTGTCTTGAAAGAAATCTGGAGTCAGATTTCGAGGACCAAATGAGGGACGATTTTGAGGATCAAAAAGTAAGTAGGGTTCTTGACGAGGTGCTTTGTTGCTTACAAGCTCGTGTAAATTGAAGGCAGCAGAAGATGGTAAGCAAGCTGGAACTTCACCTGAAAGACATTTGGAATCTCAAGATCGTGTAAGTTTAACCTTTCCCGTTCATTGTTAGATACATGGTGAGGTTATTATTGTTATTTGCCTCAACATTCTGCTGAATTGCTGATCATACCCAATTTTGATTTGGTCAGAGTTGAGTTGGAGATGAGAAGAGACTTGCATTTGAGAACAGATTCCTTTATTTATTATCAGGATTTCCAAGAGCAGCCAACCACCGCTAGTGGGGAGGAAATGCAGATTTATGGTGGAAAACGACAAAAGAGAACTAAGTGCCATCGCCTGCCTGGAAAGTTCCTGAAGCATCTTGAAGTCTACAATATTCTGATCAACATATCTGAGAGATTTTAACATGAGTTGAAAGGTTGAGTTGTACATCTGTGTTATTTGATGTGGGTGTTATTTGAGTATAGAAAATATCTTGAAAAGCACCATACCAAATTTATAGTATCCAAAAGGAAAATGAAAAAAATAACTACTGCATGTACACGATGAAAGATTGAAAACTTATAGTATCCAAAAGGCATAATTAAAATAACATTATAGTTAATGCAAATTAAATAACCAAAAAAAAAAAAAAAAAAAAAAAAGGAAAATTTGAACTAATTTGTAGCACTCGTGACTTCTTTGTCTAAACTCTAGCTTCGTCCTGCATTACCCACGTCTTCTTATCAATACCCACGTCTTCTTATCAATTTGACTATCACTCCACCTATATCTTCATTTCCTATTCTTCCATATCTGATTCATTCACTACTACTCTGGATCCTTCCGAGTTGTATCGGTAGTAAACTTTTTTATCTGAATCACACTCCTCGGATACTTTGTAGCGGTTGTAGTAGTATAATGTATCGACATCCTCAAGACCAAAAGCCATCCATCCACCCCGATCTATGAACTTCCTAGGAGAATTTGTTATCTCTTTCATTCTGGACCCCAGACTTCTTGTTCTTGAGTGTTGACATAATATTTCACCTTCCTATAGTCAAGGCACTGTTTTATGCCACTGAGCGAGTGCAAGGGAATTGAGTTGATTTGAAGCGGATCAAGCTTGAAGTCCTTAAAAACGACAGTCATATAAATTTTCTCAGGTTCAAGTTTCGCCAGGTTAACAATCTCAATATCGCGTAGGTTGACAACAAAGAAAGGTGCATCTACAAACCGAACCAGTGAAGATGTTGTCAGGCCGAAAACGGACCATGCCTTGGAGGGACCAACCCCATGAAATTCATACGTCCAATCTAGCTCGTCAAATAGATAATGTGATTCATGTAGCCTGCTCCATTTACGTTCAACTTCCAAGAAAAACTTCTTTAAATCCATCTTATTCGAATCATCCTCAGATCCCACCAATCGGAATTGGATATGTTCTCTCTTTTCTGTGCCCACCTTAATGGGGGGACCCAAGTGGAAGTGCAAGAGAGGTGGCATCTCCTTCCCGTCTTCAGCTAGCAAGAAAATTTCCTTTACATCCTTATACAGAAAAGAAACACTGAAATCGGATCTGGAGGTTGCATATATAAACCCGTTTACATGAAATTGAAGGGTGCCAACAATGGTCTCTCCACCAACCTTGGGAAATATTGTGACGCCAGCTAACTCTATATCCTTGGACTTTTTATCCATTATCAGTTGGTGCTCAAAATAGTCTTTATTTCTGGACTTCTTCTTTTTTGAGACACCAAATTTTCTCCCACACTTTTTTCTCCAAAGCTTTGATATTGTCCCAGTCTTTTTTGCCAGAACTATCTGTAGCCTTAGACTCACCCTCTTTCAATAACCTCCGGGAAGTTGCTCTGTGTAATTGATCAGCAAGTCTTGCCTGATTAACCTTGGGCATCTCTTCCTGTATATACATGTGCATCTCTTCCGTAATGCAGTCATAGTTCTTATACTCCTGGCACGCTTTTTCTTTGGCAAGTTCATAATCACTAGCAACAACCGGGCGTTTAGGTAACCCCATTTATGCTATGATAATCATAAACTAGTAGAAGAAACTCTCTGATTGAATGAGAAGATAATAAAAAATAACACACCCCAGACGGCTTTATATAGGCAAACCACTTTCCTTATTTGAACGGACTTCTAATTCTTTACAAATTCTAAAATCAAAGAGTCGTTTCCTAATCAAAACCAGTGACACTGGCCGATTGCCAATGGTGGAAAAAAGATATAATGTAAATCAAGAAAATCTCTAAATTGGTCAAGTATATCACGTCCAAATTTGTTAACTGTAGTAATTATAAAATGGAGACACGTGTCTATTAGGGATTGGGTGGAACAGACGAACATGGGATTTTGGTAGCAGCAAAGCGATGTCTCCACTACCAGCAGAATAATTTGTTGGACAAAATGTTTGAACCACCAGTTCTTGTCCTAGAGTTGTTGTTAGTGCAGTCAATTTCGTGGTTGTATGAGAAAGGTTTCAAGTGATGAATTTAGAAGTTCAGGCAAGCAAGAGAGTGGTGACAAGAATGGGGACATGTTGATTGTGTGTTGGGGGTGGTTTGAGCTGAGAATTGGCTGGATTAGAGCAAGCTAAGACAAACAGGGAGTAAATAGGGAGCAATGCCATGGTTTCTGGGTTGTGATTAATGAAGGATTTGTACATGGTTTGCTTTGCCGAAAGAAAATTGTTTCCTTATGTCCACCATGACTCATCTCACTCCACCGAAAGCCTTAATTCCATAATGACTCGATGTTCGCACACCCATGGCCTGGTGCATGCACGTGCACTATTGCTAAAATCATGCGCAAATTATTATAATCATTATGTTTGAGAGTAACTCTGCTTTTCACCTTGCCAAATCTTTTCCCTTAACAGTACATATTTTCTATCACTTTGACGTTATGGAGAGTGGAGACATTGTTAAAAGTGACGAAAATTATTATAGTTTAGCTGCCAGTTTAAAATGGATTAGTATCCTGTCAGTTGACATCCGTCCTCCAGTTACTTAGAAAATTAATCTTGGTATCAGAGTTTCATCGTGAGTCTTACAGGGTCATTCACCCTTTATTAAATGTTTCCACACCGTAGCTTCTGTACATCACTCTGTATATTCAGCCTTGTTGACAGATTCCTTCACCCTTTATTAATGTTTGAAACGACAATGGTAACAGGGGCATCATAAAAAATTGAACATTTGCAAGTCAAGCTCAAATTCATTGAGCATATAGTGAGCACTGAGCAGCCTTTATATTTGAGTGTAATACCAAATTAAACCGAAGCTTTTGAGCTTGATAGAGTTTCTGCATGGACCTTAGGAACAATTAATCTAATATTGTAAATTAGCTTCAACAGTCTTTCTCGTGACCCTGGGCATGAATTACACCTAATTCATCAAAAAAAAAAAAAAAAAAATCAGTCTATTTCCATCATATTGCGTAAAATTTTACAAGTTATAATCGGTGTATCTGATAGACTTCCCTCTAATAATGCTGAACGAAATTTCGTAATTCATTTCGAGGCTTAATAATGCTGAACGAAATTTCGTAATTCATTTTGAGGCTCATGCATGTACACTGTATGTTTGCTGTGTCAGCTGGTTGAACGTGAATTTCTCTGAAAAATGCATGACTTGCACAATTGTGAAGCCAAAGTATCAGATGGAACACACCTTGTTCCAGTTGGATTGGAGACGATTGTAGGTGTAAAGCAGCGACAATATGACATGCACTGTAATTCAGTATCAAACGATATAAGATTGGTATGACCGTTATTTTTCTGTAAAATAATTGATAACTTGATTAGATTAGGGTATTCTGTAGAATTAGGTTTTGTTTTACTTTTTTTTTTCATGACTAAATCCGCGGTTAATTCGCATCCGGCCCATATCATCTGTTGATCCGTGGATGTAAAATCCGCGAGTGATTGGACCGGACACGGTTGGATTTTCCAAATCTGCAACTTTAACGGACTGGACACGGGAAACCCCTAATCAGCATCCGTCCGTCCGTTGCACACCCCTACGAGTGACCAACCCCGTGAAATTCATACGTCTCATCTAGCTCGTCAAATGAGATTTAGGTAGCCTGCTCCATTTACGGTTAACTTCGAAGAAAAAGTTCATTAAATCCTCGTTACGGCTTTGCTTCTCTTTATCAATCTTATTCGAATCATTATCAGATCTCCCATTTCCCACACAAGGGTCGACACCAATCGGAATTGAATACTTCTCTCTTTTCTGTCCCACCTTAATGGGGCGACCCAAGTGGAAGTGTAAGAGAGGTGGCGTCTCCTTCCGTCTTCAGCTAGGAAGAAAAATTTAATTACATCCTTATCCAGAAAGAAACATTGAAGTCGGATCTGGAGGTTGCATATATAAACCCGTTTACATGAAATTTATGGGTGCCAACAATGGTCTCTCCATCTTGGCCACCAACCTTGGGAAATATTGTGACGCCATCTAACTTAATAACCTTGGATTTTTTATCTATTATCAGTTGGTTCTCAAAATAGTCTTTAGCCAATCCTCGTACAGCTAAAACCACTATTACATAATGAAAGACAAACACCGGACGTCATCTGTGATTCGCGAAAAACAAAAACAAGAAAACATATAATGTAAACTTAATGTGAAGTATATACATGAAACTATAATGTATAAACACATATCATGTAAACATATATAATAAATATATGTTTACAGGAAACTATAATGTAAGTATATACAGGAAACTATAATGTAAACATAATGTACACATATAGAAACTCAAACAAGTTCTTAAGCAGCATATGAATGCAAATAATACTTAAAGACCTCAATAGTTTGAACATCTATCTATATATATAAAACAATCTCATTCATCTGTGTAAAACAATCCCATTCATATTTGAAGAAAACTCAATTCTGATGTTGTTCATGGATAATCTGAGTAGCATATTTAGAAACCACATCTTGCTTTGGCTTCAACACGAATCCAATTTCTTTCTTTGGTATCAGTCCAATTTCAAGACTTTTAGGATCACTTACAATCTCACTTTCAAGCACAGGGGTAATACTGAACAAGGATGAGGCCAAGATTTTGGAAATTTCCTCGATCGATATCAGATAACATATTGGATGGAAGCCTTGCTTTGAGTTTCATTTTTCCATCACTAGATGTGAATCTGAAAATCATCAATGTAAAGGTGGTAAATTTCAAGATAACAATACACATAAAAGCAAACGTAAAACTTAAAAAATCCATCTAACTGAAGGATTGAACAACCCAATGATTTAAATCTTCTCAAATTGAAGACTACAAACACCAAGCTTTACAACTCCTTTGATAACCCAATCTAAACACAGAGAAAAAATGCAGAAAGGGTCAGGAGTTTATTACCAAATCGATCCCTTGTCTGAACTTCAAATCCATGTCTTTAATCTTCTAATCTTCAGGAATATCTTTCAACCCACCAGAATCATCTTCTAATCTTCAGAAATACCTGATCCGATGTAATTCTGAACTACCACTTCAATCTTCATCTTCGTGAAAAACCCACCAGAATCATCTCACAAATTACCATAAAACCATTCCATTTCTTGCTACTGCTGCTTCATTCTCTATCTTCGATTGCGTACAACCCATCCATCAAAGATTTGATTTTTCTTCAGAGATTTTGATTTTGAAATCTAGGGTTTGTTTTTTTTTTCAGCTCAACATTGAGATTTGGGGGGTTTTATTTTTGTTTTGAAATCTAGGGTTTGAAATCTACAACTTCCGTAAGTCTTTTTACAGAGAGAGAGAGAGCGAGAAAGATTTGGTGGTGGTAGTTAAGGTTTTCTTCTGTAAGGGGGGAAGATGACAGAAAGAGTAAGGAGGCGGAAGATAAGAGAAACAGATTGGAAGAAAGAGATGGAAGCGAGAGAAGTGAGAGATTTTTTTTAATCATTTTGTGTGAAAGGATTTGGACGGTGATAAAAATACATTCATACAGATTATGAAATTTTTTGGACGGTAGAGATTTGATTTAAGACTGTCATACTGATCAAGGTAAGTGTGTTTTCTTTGTGTTTTCTTTGTGCTTTTGTGCTTCCGGTTTGAATTTCAACTAGTCACATAGGTCATGAAGTAATTTCGACTAATCATACAGGTCATGAAGTAACTTTAGTTCACACTGGTAAACTCAGGTCGATAAATATGAAGCTTAGTGTCGGTTCGAACTTCAAATGTGGTATAACGGTATACAAACTATGAACCAAGAAGCTCCGGGTGAGTTCTAACTCCAAATTTAGCAGGATACATTATTGAAATCGATAAATATGAAGCTCAGTGTCGATTCAAACTTCAAATGTGGTATAACGGCATACAAACTATGAACCAAGAAGCTCCGAGTGGGTTCTAACTTCAAACTTAGTAGGATACGTCATCGAAATCAATAAATATGAAGCTCAGTGTCGATTTGAACTTCAAATGTGGTATAACGTCATACAAACTATGAACCAAGAAGCTCCGGGTGGGTTCTGACTTCAAACTTAG
>JAJJMB010012638.1:2442498-2477799 GCA_023531105.1 Papaver atlanticum
AAACTATGAACCAAGAAGCTCCGGGTGGGTTCTGACTTCAAACTTAGCAGAATACATCATCGAAATCGATAAATATGAAGCTCAGTGTCCATTCGAACTTCAAATATGGTATAACGACATACAAACTATGAACAAAGAATCTCCGGGTGGGTTCTGACTTCAAACTTAGCCGCATACATCATCGAAATCGATAAATATGAAGCTCAATGTCGATTCGAACTTCAAATCTGGTAGAACATCATACAAACTATGAACCAAGAAGCTTCGGGTGGGTTCTGACTTCAAACGTAGCAGGATACATCATCGAAATCGATAAACATGAAGCTCAGTGTCGGTTCAAACTTCAAATGTGGTCTAACGACATACAAACTATGAACCAAGAAGCTTTGGGTAGGTTATGACTTCAAACTTAGCATGATACATCATCGAAATCGATAAATATGAATCTCATGTAAGATTCTATTGGAAACTTGGTCCGTTGGATTACAAACAATTACAATAAGACCATTATAGGCATAAACTTCTAGTGACTTAATTAGAAACAATAAGACCATTTACAGGTAAGATTTAATTCCGAGATCGAAACATGGCCGTGAGTGAACCACTATAAGCCAGAAACTTGGTAAGAACGATGAATCCATCCATTTACAGGTAAGATTCCGTTGGAATAATCTCTGAAACCTTAAACAAACCCTTATCTGGCGACTTCGAGAAAGAAAGTGGCTCCGAGCATGAAACCTGGCAGCGGGTGGGCTACAGTAAGTTGGAATCTTCGTAAGAACGATGAATCCACCCATCTGCAGGTAAGATTCCATCACAATATTCCCTGAAACCTTAAACACACCCATTTTCATCAACTTCGATACTAAACCTGGCTCCGAGCACGAAACCTGGCAGCAGGTGGGCTACAATAAGTAAGAATCTTCGTAAGAACGATGAATCCACCCATCTACAGGTAAGATTCCATCGGAATATTCCCCGAAACCTTAAACTCACCCTTTTTCGTCAACTTCGATACTGAACCTGGCTCCGAGCTCGAAACCTGGTCGCGTGTGGAATACAATAAGTCGAAAACTTCGTAAGAACGATGAATCCACCCATCTACAGGTAATACTCCATCGGAATATTCCCCGAAACCTTAAACACACCCTCTTCTGGCAAATAGTAGGTTTTGGATAACAAGGTCGGTCTAATTTATAATTGTGAATCCATTCATAAAACGAGATTGAGAAAATAGAAGTAAGTGCACAATATCGGTACATTTCTAGTCACTATAATCAATTGATAAACTAAATAGTAGGTTTTGGATAACAAGGTCGGTCTAATTTATAATTGTGAATCCATTTATAAAACGAGATTTAGAAAATAGAAGACCATTATAGGCATAAACTCTAAACTTTAGTGACTTAATTAGAAACAATAAGACCATTTACAGGTAAGCTTTCATTCTGAGATCGAAACCTGGCCTTGAGTGGACCACTATAAGCCGAAAACTTGGTAAGAACGATGAATCCATCCATTTACAAGTAAAATTCTGTCGGAATATTCTCCGAAACCTTAAACAAACCCTCTTCTGGCAACTTCGAGGCATAACCTGGATCCGAGATCGAAACCTAGCCGTGAGTGGACCAATATAAGACGGAAACTTGGTTCATTGGATAAGAAACAATTACAATAACACCATTATGGGCATAAAATTTAAATTCTAGTGACTTAATTAGAACCAATAAGACCATTTATAGGTAAGATTCCATTCCGAGATCCAAACCTTGCCTTGAGTGGACCACTATAAGACGTAAACTTGGTAAGAATGATGTCGGAATATTCTCTGAAACCTTAAACAAACCCTTTTCTAGCAACTTCGAGGCATAACCTGGCTCCGAGATCGAAACCTGGCCGTGAGTGGACCACTATAAGCCGGAAACTTGGTAAGAACGATGTATCCATCCATTTAAAGGTAAGATTCCGTCGGAATATTCTTTAAAACCTTAAACAAACCCTCTTCTGACAACTTCGAGTCATAACCTGGCTCCGAGATTGAAACCTGGCCGTGAGTGGACCACTAAAAACCGAAAACTTGGTTCGTTGGATAAGAAAAAATTAAAATAAGACCATTATAGTCATAAACTCTAAATTCTAGTGACTTAATTAGAAATAGTAAGACCATTTACAGGTAAGATTTCATTCCAAGATCGAAACCTAGCATTGAGTGGACTACTAAAATTCGAAAACTTGGTAAGAACGATGAATCCATCCATTTACAAGTAAGATTACGTCGGAATATTCTCCGAAACCTTAAACAAACCCTTTTCTGGCAACTTCGAGGCATAACCCGACTCCAAAATCGAAACCTGGCCGTGAGAGGACCACTATAAGCTGAAAACTTTGTAAGAACGATGAATCCATCCATTTACAGGTAATATTCCGTCGGAATAATCTCCAAAACCTTAAATAAACCCTCTTCTGGCAAATTTGAGGCATAACCTGGCTCCGAGATTGATACCTGGCCGTGAGTGGACCACTATATTCGTTGGATAAGAAACAATTATAATAAGACCATTATAGGCATAAACTCTTATTATTAATTAGAAATAATAAGACCATTTACAGGTAAGATTCCATTCCGAGATCGAAACCTAGCCTTGAGTGGACCACTATAATCCGGAAACTTGGTGAGAACGATGAATCCATCCAATTACATGTAAGATTCCGTCGGAATATTCTCCAAAACCTTAAACAAACCCTCTTCTGGCAACTACGAGGCATAACATGGCTCCGAGTTCGAATTCTGGTCGTGAGTGGATCACTATAAGCCAGAAACTTGGTTCGTTGGATCAGACACATTTACAATAAGACCATTATAGGCATAAATCTAAATTCTAGTGACTTAATTAGAAACAATAAGACCATTTTCATGTAAGATTTCATTCTGAGATCGAAACCTGGTCGTGAGTTGATCACTATGAGCCAGAAAATTGGTAAGAATGATGAATCCATCAATTTATAGGTAAGATTCCCGCGGAATATTCTCTAAAACCTTAAACAAAACCTTTTTTGGCAACTTTGAGACATAACCTGGCTCCGAGATCGAAACCTGGCTATGAGTGGACCACTATAAGCCAGAAACTTGGTAAGAACGATGAATCCATCCATTTACATGTAAGATTCCGTCCGAATATTCTCTGAAACCTTAAACAAACCCTTTTCTTGCAACTTCGAGGCATAACCTGGCTCCGAGATCGAAACCTGACCGTGAGTCGACCACTATAAGCCAGAAACTTGGTAAGAATGATGAATCCATCTATTTACAGGTAAGATTCCATAGGAATATTCCCTGAAATCTTAAACACACCCCTTTTCGTCAACTTCGATACTGAACCTAGCTCTAAGATCGAAACCTGGCCGCGAGTGGACTACTATAAGTCGGAAACTTTGTAAGAACGATGAATCCACCCATCTACAGGTAAGATCAGATGGGAATATTCTCCAAAACCTTAAACACACCCTTTTTCGTCAACTTCGATACTGAACCTAGCTCCGAGCTTGAAACTTGGTCGCGAGTTGACTACTTTAAGTTGGAAACTTCGTAAGAACGATGAATCCACCCATCCACAGGTAAGATTTCATCGTAATATTCTCGAAAACCTTAAACACACCCCTTTTCGTCAACTTCGTACTAAACCTAGCTCTGAGCTCGAAACCTGGCCGCGAGTGGACTACTGTAAGTCAAAAACTTCGTAAGAATGATGAATTCACCCATCTACAGGTAAGATCCCATCATAATATTCCACAAAACTTTAAACACACCCCTTTTCGTCAACTTCGATACTGAACCCGGCTCGAAATTTTTTGTCGTAACCCTACGACAACCTTTATCAAAGGTTAGGAAAGGGGGTTGTAGAAAATAGTTTTTATCAGAATACATAAAAATTTAGCTGAAGTGCATACCAAAGTAGTTTTTAGTAGAATGGAGAAAATTTAGTAGAAGTGAATAAAAATTTAAGAGAAGTGAATAAAATTTTGCAAAAGTGAAAAAATCTAACCATCCATTACAAGAATTTAACAGAAGTGCATTGTTATTGTAGAATGTATGTGATTGTTTACAGAGAAGGGTCCATGCTGTTTGTGGCTCAGTCACCTGAGCATTATTTTTGAACATCATTTTTTTACAACTCTTATAAAAGTTGTCAAAGATCGTCATAAAGTTAATATAAAAAAGAACCACAAACCTGACAAAATTGTAATAGTCTAGGCATGGTTGATGGTGTGGACTTGCACGTAGGATGATGAGGATCAAACCCCCGCAACCTCATTTTCCAACATCCTTTATTTTTACTTCAACAACTCTTATAAAGGTTGTTATACATTTTCATTAAAAAAAGCACAAAAAACCAAAACTTGTGAGGTGTAAGGATGGTTGATGCGTTAGAATAACGCATAGTAGGTTCATGTTTGAATCCCCTCAACACAATTTTTTATCATCATATTTTGTTTTTCTTCAACAACTCTTGCGAAAAGTTATGATATGATTATTCACTATATTTCCGGAGGAAGGTTGTTAAAGCTAAAATGTCGTCACAACTGTTTTTCTTAAAGAGTTATCGTTTGTTTACTTGTCGCAACCCTTTGGTCTTAGGGGTTGGTAGTGATGCCATTTTACAACTCTTCCTTTGAAAAAAGTTGTAAAACAAGAGATGTTCTACGACTTTTAGCAAAGAGTTGTAAAACTCAAGCTGTAGATGTATATTTTCCTGTAGTGATAAAAACTGGGAGTTTTTTGACTGCTAAGAAACCCACTAGGTGTTCTTCCACTTGGAATGCAATGCTTCAATGCAGAGAAGATATGAAAGATAAATGTTGTTGGGTCGTGGGAAATGGGGAGAACATTAAAATTTGGGAGGACCCTTGGGTGCCAAGCCTCCAGCATAAAGTTCCAGAAAAATCTACCTCAGCTTCAAGTGACATCCATCTTGTGAAGTCGTGGGAAGACCTTATCGTGCATAATGAGAATAGATTGGATGAAGTTAAGCTGCAGCAGCTATTCAATCCTTGTGAGGTAGGGAAAATTTCTAATATCCAATTGGCGGGTAATAATGAGCATATATAAGTAGATATAATGATCTGGATGCCTCATCCAAAGGGAGAATTTTCAGCTAAATCCTTCATGAAAACTTTGGCTGATAGACAACCATCTTCTTATTATGTCTCTGATATCCCTTGGAAGAAGTTTTGGAAGACTAAAAACTTACATCCTAAGATCCAGATTTTTCTGTGGAGAATGATGATGAATGGTCTGGCAGTGGAAGGTAATATAAATAAGCATATTAAAGGTACAAATGCAGACTCTGCAATTCTGATATGGAAACAGTCAACCATTTATTCTTACATTGTCAGGCTACTAAGGCAGTTTTATTTGCTTCTCTAATGTGCTTAAGAATTGAAGATGATCCAAGGAAAACCATTTAAGATTATATTGTTAACTGGATATCAGAAGGAGGTGATTATGCTAAGTTAATGATGGGTACCAGTTTACTTTGGGCAATCTGGAAATCAAGGAATAACATTGTTTTTAACAAGGGAAGATTTAATATAGATATTATTCTCAAAGAGGCAGCTTACTAGTTTACTATGGAAATAATCAACATTGAAGATACATTTATCCCAACTGAAGCTGATTTACTAGATACTCAATCTGACCACTGGGAACCCCCACCTCCAAATCGGATAAAAATAAATTTTGATGGTGCCGCTGAACCTAGAGGTTTTGCTTGTAGTGCAATTGCAAGAGACCGTCATTACAGGCTGCCAAACTAAATCCCTGACTTATACCTCTGCAGTGGAAGCTGAGGCTCAAGGAGCTCTAATTGCATTGGATTTGGCTGATCAGAAAGGCTATAGAGATATTATTTTGGAGGGCGGCTCAATGATTGTTATCTATTCACTCAGATACAATAACTATCAACCCCCTTGGAAAATCCAAGCTCAGGTCAACATTATCAAAAATACGTTACTCAGTTTCAATTTGGTAACCTTTCAGCTTGTCAGAAAGGAGGCCAACTCTAAAGATATACCTTCCTACCAAAAATGAGCTCATTATGAGATACGAAATCACACCATCTATAAATTATAAGTTCAACCATTAATCTTCGATTGTTGAAATTTGAAATGGTAGATGGGGGGCCTTATATGTCTCGAAAGCACTTTTTTGAAAGCCCATAGGTAACGAGGAATGACTTGCAAGTTGCAATTACTAGAGACAAGATAAGGGTATCTCTGGATTTCTTACGCATAACTGAAGAAATTTATTACTAGTCGGAACGTAGATAACGAACCTAGAAGGCCGTGAATAAGAGGGAAGTCACTCAGTTGCTTGACTTTCCCTTGAAATTTTTTCAAGCACAGTAAGAGCATGTTTGTTATTTTCCGACTCGGGGTCTGGTCTGACTCAGGCAGAGTCAGACCGTTTTCTTTTTCTTTTGAGTCAGATCTGAGTCGCGATCTGAGTCATACCTAACCCATGATTCTAACCCTTTTGATCCAGGTAATAAAATACCCCCGACTCATGGGAACAATTCACTGACTCATTATTTTGACTGACAAATCTGACTCAAAAAACAAACTTATTGAGTCAGATCCAGCTGAGTCAGGAAAAAACAAACAAGATGTGAGTTGAGTGTCCAAAACAGATCGAGCTTGACTTACGGAGAGCATGCATTATTCATTCGACAGACAAAATTACTCGAATTGAAGGAATAAATCTTGGAGAGCAATAACTACAACAAGCATGTTAACATAATCCATTTCAAAAAAGAAATAGATTGCACAAGTACACTACTTTTACTCTCTTTTAAATAAAATATCAACAACCAAATTGATCATTCTAACTAGGAAAAAGTGAATATGCATGGCTCCTCCTCAACATCACTTGGTTACATGGTAGCTCTGCACAAAATCAAAACATATTTACTCAGTTTCCTGTAACCAAAAAGTGCTTGGAAGCAAAAAAAGAAAGAAAATCACATGAAGATTTGTACTATGAAAAATCTGAACAGAGAAAATAGAAAATCAATAAAAGAAAATGTGATAAGGCACGTAGACCTTCACTTTATCCAATAGGGCTTTTGCTTCAGGGTCGTTAGTGAAGTGATCTCGCACAGGCTGCAGAAATAAGAAAAAAGCGTAAGCACGATCTCGCACAGGTTGCAGAAATAAGAAAAAAGAGTAAGCACTAGTCCAAAATGTGGAATTTAGGACGGGCAGAAACTGTCAAGAACAGTCTTATAGGACAAATACTAACCATCCTAAAGTCTGTCATATTTTTGGTGTACTATTTCTTAAAGGACAGGCTCTTTTCGTTGAAAGTTACATCGGATTTTTTTTGTCTAAAATAATAACTGGCTCTGTTTGTCGAAATGTTGGTTTTAAGATTCAGCTGGATTAAGCATGATGTAATTCAGCTGAGCAAGCTTCACTAGGATTCAGCTAAGTGTTTTTTTTTTTTTTGTAGTACTTTCAGAATATTAATACTTGAGACAAGCAAGCCAGCATATGGAATTTTATAAACAAATTCGAATCATTCACTTAAATTCAGTAACAACTGATGCTTCAATAGAAAAATTACAACTTCGAGAAACCAAAATATCTCAAATTCAACAACAGAAGCTACTTCTTATTCAAAATAACAACCAAGAAGAAAAAAATCAAAATATATTTAACTTCCAGGTGCCGGAGATCCTTCTGTTCATCAGACGATATACCTTCAATAAGATATAACCTTTTTAACGATTGATCATAACATCTATATCTTCCAGCAAAGGATGTCGGCCTTCCAAAATGCCAAGATCCACTGTTGTAAGCCACTGCATAGATTAGCATACATGGGGTAAGGTATCTGGAAGAGAATCTGGTGGATATATCTAAACAGGCATAAAACGACAGACTATTATCAAGGCATACAACCAACAGAGACCAAAAAAGGTTACTCTGAGTCGGAAGCACAAACACACAAAAAGGAGAAGTATTAAGATTACATACAATATATTTATGACTTAAGATGGGACTAGAATACCTTCTCACTTTATAGAGTACCAATCAATAAAGGTTTTACTGTAGTATCAGGATAATGCAATTCATGATCATGATACAATTTCTAGAAACCAAACATGATTTACAGACATCCTTGTTAAGAACCGAAGGACATCTAAGTCCAACTCTATGGGTAAGACTTGATTTCATTTTCATACAACAACATAATGCATATATGATAAAGTGGATTATGCTTCATAGACTTACGTCTCTGATGCTGATGCACTCTTGTATCCCTGCCGCACAAGAAAAAAATATTCAGGAGGATGAAAATTTGAAACTTTCGTTACTGCCAACATATTAAAGCCAGCTACCACTATGCACAAAAAAAAAAACCCCAACAAACACGTTAGATAAATAACAAGAAAAGAGCAGAAAAAAATATATCTTTTTGAAGGCATGTCCAAGGAGATTTCTCAACCACCAATAAGACTTGGTTTCCTGACAAACTTAACGTCTAGCTTATTAAGATTTTGTTACCTTAAACACAAGACCCTAGCACCAAAAATAGAGAAGCGGGCTTATAACTAGACTTTTGGATATTGCACTTCGGGGAATAGAGAGATTGCTGAGGATGTCCCTATAAACCAATAAGACAAAAGTAAGGAAGTAGTAATACACCTAGTTAGTGTGCTTATCATTGCTAGCAACAGTAAACCCACAGACGAAATGTTCATGGCACTTTTGCTTGTAACTGTGCGATTTCAGTATTCAAAAAATGCAGATAACAAATACACCTAGTTCGTGTGCCTATAGCCCAGTACTAGTAGGATGTCAACAACTGATATTACCTTGATTATTTCATATTCTCAGACAACAACAATCTTCGCGTTGTTAGTAACTCTTATGAGTGCGACACCCAGTTATCACATTATTTCTTCCATATCTTGCCGAGCTTTCATTAGTCCTTCAGCCTGCACCAGCAAAGAAGATTTTACCATATGAATAGCCGGGGGCGGGCCCCCTAAAAAAAAAAATCCACATTAAGTACTACTAGCACAATAATCATTACCTGGTTATCTACATTGCTCACTTGTAGCTCGAAATCATGGAGCTTTTTATTTCTTCTCTAAAATCTCTGCATTTCTAACAAATTAAGCCCTGTGTATAATAAGTTAGAAACACAGCTGAAACTATGGTTCAGAAGATTGGTTTCTTTTCGAGTCTCTCTTTATGATTATTCATAATAGATACTTGTGAAAATACTAGGTTAACACTGAAATTTGAGTTTCTCCTACAACAATACCCCTAGTTGGTTATTTCCAGTACATACTATTTGA
This sequence comes from Papaver atlanticum, assembly GCA_023531105.1. NCBI lineage: Eukaryota > Viridiplantae > Streptophyta > Magnoliopsida > Ranunculales > Papaveraceae > Papaver > Papaver atlanticum. The sequence continues at coordinate 2,451,864 of JAJJMB010012638.1, forward strand.
TCTGAACGCACTAAAAGAAAAAAGAAAAAAGAAAAAAAAAATCTGTCACCTGAATCTCTCTGCGAATATCAGAGAAATCAAAGAATTTCTTCTTAGGTAAGTGCAAGAACTCTCCATACTCTTCATCAGCTCCATCATCAGATTTATGTTTAGTCTGCAATAATTATAAAAAAACTGGTCTTCTTGTACAAAAATCAGAACCTCTGGGTAGAAAATCTCTACCAACCACACCAACAACGTGTGGTAATTCAATCGTTGATGAACTTCCTAATCGTGCAAATATATCTTGTAGTTTATTCACGATTGGTATTACTGAATTACCCAACGGTGATGATGATGCCATTGGTTGTTGTTAAGATCTACTGAATATTAATTTTGGAAATACAAAGGAACAAAAACATCTATTGAGTATAATTGCAATAAAAAACCTAACCCTTTTGTCAACAAGGACCAGAATGACTCTTAATCTCAAGAAAAAATTTAATTGCTAAAGGATTATTGAGCCGAGCATAATGAATAATCAAAACAATCATACCAAAATCCCACGAATCTCTACGATTTGGCGTCTGTAGCTCTCCTCCACCCTGGTTTTCTTCACCTTTTTGGTGATGATTCTTCTCTACAATCGTCTTTGCCATCAATCCGCCACCGCTTTCACCATTGCAAGCTAAATCTATGTATCTCTTAATTCAAGGTAGTAGAAGATGGAGATGTAAAGAGAGATTTTACTGTTAAAAAAAGAAAATATTTCTGTATTCGCGCTCTCTCTCTCTTTCTCTACTATGTGGATTTGGAAATTGGAACTGGAAATTCCAGTTTCTTCAAAAATCAGGGGTTTTGCAAAATTGAAGTGACTTATGTGATGAAATTGATGGAGTTAAACATCTAAATCTAAGAAAAACAAAATCAGAAGAATCAAGTGGGGAAGTTAAAGGAGATAGTTTCATTTTAATGAAACACGAAGGAGGAGAATACGGGAGACTTTATCATCTCCGTGTGTATTCAGTTTGAAGAAGTTTCTGTCTGGATCTAATTAGAGGTCGTACGATTAATGTGATTTCAAGGGTTTATGTTGCTATCCGATATGGGTGGAACTTTAAGGGAGTGGCGGCTAAACATAACCGAAAAATTGGACAGATTTACACTGTTATTTCACATATGTAAATGTTTCGACAAATCCTAACTGTAAAATATATAACCACGTATGTGATCTGTCATTTTCCTCGCGCCTCAAGTGTCCTAAAAACCTTGATATTTGGACTAGTGAAGGTTGGCAACTTCCGGCCGGCTATCGTACAACAACTTCACGGTCGAACAAGTATATAAACAGTTATCAGAAGGTGAACAAGTTAATTAGTCAGTAACAAGACATACAAAAACTAATTGTACTTACTTTTTTATCCTTTCCAGATTGAAGGTACAAACGATGTCCAAAACTAGATCACAATACTCCGGACCTCGTGCGTTTATTGCATCAGAAGACCACACAAACTCCACCTTATCAAGATTTTTCATCCCTATAGCCTTCCAAATCTTCATAAAATATTTGCCAGCAACTCTAATTTGTTCCTTGTCTCCAGACAATTTATTGTTTAGCTTTGCAAACACATCCGCAACCAATATTTTGACTCTGCAGCCAGCGACTGTTAGCTTATTGAAATTTATCGCCTTCACAATACCCTGTGCAATGTGCATCCTCCCGGATGGCTCAAAACCATCGTAAGCAATGGGTTCAGGCTTATTCTTAAGCAATCCCATAAGTTCCGCATCCATGATGCATTCTTCCCCTATACTCCTTACAATATTAAATCTTTCATCTGGAGTTAGCTTTAACAACCTAAAATTTGAACAAAAAAAATTTAGTTTCCAACGAACAGATCAAGGCATGCTATTCTCTGGGGAAAAAAAACAAAAAAAGACATACCTAGTCTCTGGAGCTGCTGAATGCTGTGAAGTTGAACCCACTTCTTCAAACTTTTCGACATGAGATAAGCCGTCGTCCAGTAAGGACGGTGAGCGTCCCAGAGGATTACTCGAAGAAGAAGTTGGCGACAGTGAAACAACTCCATTAACGATAAGACTATCAAGTCGATTCTTCAACAAAGTGGCGTCAGTTTCTGGAAATCCCTCTGTTAAGAAAGCTTTTATTTCATCTACTGATGAAAAGTTTTCTCCTTGATCACCCATCTCTCCCTTTCACTTTTTTCTTGCACTTCAAGAAACTAAAAGAAAAGCCACAAAAAGATGGTATTTATAGTTTTTGCAAAAATCCTTTAGTTTCCTAATTCAGGAAAGTGTACCGTTGATGTTGTTTTTTTTTGTGTATAAAAAGGGGATGTCCGACCAACTTGAGATGACTTGCCTCTTTTTTTGTTTTTCTCAGTGACACTGATATGGAGGGTGGACGTAGACCTGCTCATCATGGACGCATCAAAGTACGAAATAATGAATATGTTTATTTTCAGCCAACTGAAGCAAGTATAGCTAATATTAGGTAATATTTACTTGCTTCTTTTTAAATAGTGATGATGATCGTATGCTTAGTCTCTTAAATCTTTTACATCTATTTTTTTTTTTCCGGTTGGTAACATCTATTCATCTTTGTGCCACAGATAGTACACATTTATTTTGCCTTTTTAATGATATTGTTTATCGTAGCTGGGAGCCTCGTGAACCTGGCTGCAGCAAACCAGGAAAAATTAATATTGTTCATTCTGAAGATTCTGAAAAGTTTACTCCTCTCTGGAGGTAATATTTACTTTCTTCTTTTTAAGTAATGATGATCGGATGCTTAGTCTCTTAAGTCCTTTATTTATCTCGAATCAGTTATCTTAAGGTATTTCACAGTTTGTGATTACTATGTTTAATTTGCTCTTTTCAGAGTGGATTCGGCTGGTAACAAAGTTATTCTTCCAAAGTGTAAAGAGAATTGGAGGAGCAGTACATATGTTACAGATAGGCATGGGTATGTATATACGGATGATCATTTTAGAAGTGATGATGAGGTATCCGAAGATGATGATGATGGTGATGATGCTGAGAAGAAGGAATCTGTAGTTGAGACAATTTCAGCAGGTGTAGCATGTATGACAGATGAGCTATCTGCCATGGAGGTTGGAATATCACCTGATACAACTAGCACAGAATGCATCCGCCTACCTCCTCATGACCCTGAAAGTGTGTTCCTAGTCACTTTTGATGGGCATCACAAGAAGAACAACAACGGAGGTTATGGGGAAATGTTGCGGTGTGACAATGGTAGGTCTGTTGCTGCTGCTGCTGGAGGTTCCAAATGTTGTATTTCAGCATTTTATCATATCTTGGAGGGATTCCTCAGTGGTATAAATCTAGCTATCCTTGGGAATGTTCCGGCAGTCTTCTTTGCGTGTAATTCAAAGAGGGTTTTTGAGACACTCTGGGAGTTTTTCATCTTCAACAGTGAGGGTAGTTGTCGCCATCACCCTGATGAGCCATTTGATTTGGTATGTCGTACATGTCTGAATTGGGAGCTGACCTTGGAGGAACAAGTTTATGAAGATTATTTTTATGATATCGTTCGGAAGATAGTGGGGAAGGGACAACGCTATTATCGCGACCGTGGTATGCTAAATGCGTATTTGAAAGAATGGAACAGACCAGCCGACTACCTTGCGAAGTTGGTGCGCTGCCCTGGGGAGGAAAGGAAGCTCAAACCAGAAGAGTTCCCTGATGAGTTGAGGGATCTTGTTGATCAACACGGAGGGGAGATCCCTTTCAGTTACAATTAGTTGTTTATTTTGTTGGAGGAAAATGAGTTTTTAATAGAATGTTTTTTGGTATTGGTGTGGTTTGATCTTATGACCTAAGGTTCTATGGATACTCACTCATTTTCTTTGAGTGAATGAGTCTCTTTAGTCCCACATTAGGTATACTAAAGAAGGAGCTCCACTATATACCCATATTCCTATGGAAGTATTGACAAACAAGGGTGCGGTGAATATACACAGCCCAACCCATGAATATGCGCGTATACCTTACATCAAGTCCTGTGTCTAATAAATTTTATTTTTGCGAGTTTTTCTTTAGGAAACAATCTCTAAAATTAATTTCTCTAAAGTGTTTTATTTATGGGAGAATTCCTTTCCCATTTTTTAATTGTTTTTAAAGAAAACTAAAACCTAACTTGATCTGCAAGTATCTTCTCCTATAAATACAACTCGAAAATCTGTTTTCAAAACATATCAGAAGTAATTCTTTTTATCATCTTCTTTCTTTGTTTTCGCGGCGTATTCACTTCCAATCCCTGTTGCTAAGTTCAAGAGTGGGTAACTTGCGTTGTGCTAACTCAAGTTATATCAGGCAGTCTTATCTTGGACACATCTTCGTTGTGAGGGGTTTAGCATTACTCACCTCGAGTATACCCGCAAACTAATGTGTTAAGGACAACTTGTTGAACCTGTGATTCTTCCCTCGTCAAGTTGTTTCGATTCGGTTATTTACATATTATTTTTGATACATCTAACGTGTTGTTAATTGTTGCAAGATTCCAACAATCTTAACATGTTACTATTCCTTGCAACGATGTCAACAAAGAGCGTCGTTGAAAGACCACAGAAGTTTAACGGAAAGGACTTCAAGAGATGGCAATCCAAGATGCTGTTTTTTCTGAGCCATCATGATACTGCAGGATCCTTTATATGAATTGATGAATGCTGAAGATGCTAATGATGATGATAGAGCGTATTACACGAGCGTTAATTATATGGCTAAAAATCATATCATGAACGGTTTGGAAGATGCGATGTATGATTTTTACAATGCTAAATAAAACTTGACTGCTTATGATTTGTGAACTTCATTAGAAGCAAAATACCAAGCTGAGACTGCAGGAAGCAAGAAATTTGTGGTACAAAAGTTTATGGATTTCAAGATGACGAATGATAAGCCTGTTGTTGATCAATTCCTCGAACTTCAGCAAACCATTAACGAGATTCTTGTTGAAGGTATGGTCATTGATGAGACGTTTCAAGTATATCTGCGGTAATTGAGAAGTTACCATCTTCTTGGTCGGAGTACAAGAGAAAGCTGAGACATGAAACTGGCGATATCAATATGGTTGAATTGGGAAAGAATATTCAAGTGGAAGAATTATTATGCACCAAAGACAAGAACGTGTCATCTGAAAGGGACATGACTAACAAGGCTCATATGTCTAAACACAAGTCTTCCAGAGATGGAAAAGGTGATAATAACAATCGCAACTCGAAACATGCTCCTCATAAGAAAGGTACGTTTCGTAAACCAGAATCTAGCATTATTAAAATTAAGGGTCCTTGTTGGGTGTGTGTAAATACTGGTCATATGGCAGTTTACTGTAGACAACGTCAGGATAAGAAGAATAATGCTAACTTGGTTGAGAAGAATCAAAGACGAGTTTTCTACTGTGGTGTCTGAAGTTAATTTGGTGACCAATGTGATGGACTGGTGGGTAGACTGTTGAGCTACCAAGCATGTTTGTGGGAACATAGACCTGCTCACCTCCTATCAGAAGGTAGGGGATGGCGAGAAACTCTATATGGGTAACTTATCTGCATCAGAGGTTACAGGAAAGGGAAAGGTCGGTTTGAAGCTCACATCTGGCAAGACTCTCACATTGAATGAAGTTCTTCATGTTCCAGACATTTGAAAAAATCTTATTTATTGTTCTATTATAGATGATAAGGGTTTTAAAGTTACAATTGAGTCTGGAAAACTTATAGTAACTAAGGGCAATGATTATATGGGTAAGGGTTATAAGACTGGGGGTCTATATAAACTTAATGAAACCTGTCCTGAAGTTAAATTGAATGACTCTTCTGTTTACATATGTGTGTCGTTGAATGTTTGGCATGGTAGACTTGGTCATGTAAACTATAAATCAATGCATAAACTGGCTAGCGTAGGTTGCATACCCAAATTCAATTTAAATAAAAATCATAAGTGTGACATTTGCGTAGAATCTTAGCATGCTAAGAAATCATTCAATAAGAATGTCCTGAGAAATTCTAAACCCTTAGAATTAATCCATTCATACCTAGTTGATATGAAGTCAGTTCAAACAAGAGGTGGTAAGAAATGGTTTGTTACTTTTATAGATGATTGTACGAGGTACTGTCATGTTTATTTGCTTAGAGAGAAGGGCGATGTCTTAGAAGCCTTTACAATATATAAACGTGAAGTTGAAAACCAATTGAATGCTACCATTAAAACGGTTAGGTTTGACCGTGGTGGTGAGTATGAAATTCCTGTAGGAGATTTCTGCGAAGAACATGGCATAATACATGAGAGTACAGCCCCTTATTCACCTCAATCCAATGGTGTAGCTGAACGTAAGAACCGTACCCATAAGGATATCATGAATGCCATGTTGATTAGTTCAGGATTACCTTTGAATTTTTGGGTGGGGGGGAGGCTATCCTCTCAGCCAATTACATCCTGAACCAAGTACCCTTCAAAGGATCAGATAAAATTTCATATGAGTTATGGAAAGGTAGACAACCATCTTATGTTTACTTCAAAGTGTGGGGGTGCTTGGCAAAGGTGGCCATCCCTCCTCCTAAGAAAACTAAGATAGGACCCAAAACCGTTGATTGTGTTTTTATAGGGTATCCTGAGCATACTAGTGCATATAGGTTTATGGTTGTGAGTTCTGAAATTTCTGACAAAGTGTTGAATGTTATCATAGAGTCTAGGGATGCTGAGTTTTTTGAGAATGTTTTTCCTTTGAAACGTGATTCTCGAAAGAGATGTTTAGATGATCCCCTAGATGTGCCTTCAACTAGTCAGTTATTACCTTTAGAGGAAGATGAACCAGAAGTAGAACCTAGAAGAGGTAAAAGGGTTAGAACTGAGAAAACCTATCCTGGTTGCATTACTTACCTAGCTGAGTCTGATCCTCAGACCTATATAGAAGCCTTGACTTGTCCTAAAGCTCCATGGTGGAAAGAAGCTTCCATTAGTGAAATGGATTCCATCCGAGAAAACGGTACTTTTGAACTTGTTGATTTACCTCCAGGGTCTAAGGCCATAGGTTGTAAATGGATTTCCAAGATAAAACGTAAGATAGATGGAACTGTTGAAAAATACAAGGCTAGGTTGGCAGCTAAAGGATACAGACAAAAAAACGATATAGATTTCTTTGACACTTATTCACCAGTAAGTAAAATTAGCTCCATTAGGAGGTTAATTGTTATAGCCTCTGTCCATAAGCTAGAGATACATCAAATGGATGTAAAGACTGTATTTCTTAATGATGATTTAGATGAATAAATTTATATGGAACAACCCGAGGGCTTTGTAGTTACAGGTTGTGAAAACAAAGTTTGTAAACTGGTTAAATATTTGTATGGATTGAAACAAGCACCTAAACAGTGGCATGAGAAATTTGATCATGTGATGATTTCTAGTGGTTTTAGAATTAATGAATCTGATAAGTGTGTTTATACTAAACTTGTCAAGGATGCATGGGTGATTGTATGCTTGTATGTTGATGATATGCTTATACTAGGTACAAACATGGATGTTATTAATTTCACTAAGAAAATGTTGAATGATAACTTTGACATGAAAGACTTAGGCCCCACTGATGTCATATTAGGGATGAATATTAGAAAAACTTTTAATGGCTATAGTCTGATTCAGTCTCATTATGTTGAATCCATACTTAAGAAATATAATCAGTTTGACTATAAACCTACTTGTACTCCGTATGATTCTTCTTGTCATCTCAATAAGAATAAAGGTGTAGGAGTTAACCAACTTGAATACTTGAGAGTCATAGGAAGTCGGATGTATTTGATGAATTGTACGAGACCAGATATTGCTTATGATGTGAGTAGGTTAAGCATGTATACTTGTAATCCACAGCAGATGCATTGGGATGCACTTATTAGAGTGCTAAAGTACTTGAAGTACACAATGACCTTTCGTTTGAATTACGAAGGGTATCCGGCCGTCCTTGAGGGATTTTGCGATGCAAACTGTATAACAGACTCATAGGATTCTAAGTCTATGAGTGGATATGTATTCACTCTAGCAGGTGCGTCTGTAGCTTGGAAGATTTCCAAACAGACATGTATAGCTCGTTCCACTATGGAGTCGGAGTTTATTACATAGGGTTAGTGATGAGCTAGTATATGTAATCAAGATGCATATTTATCTGTGGATTTCAGAGACGAACGTGTTTCAGAACTTATCGATGAATCAAATCATTCACCATTGGGAGGACATAATCCATATGTAATTTGAGGTTTTTCTTTTGTTTCTGCTGGGGTGGTTCTAAGACCACATTGTAAATACCTTTGTATATCCCTCTTTTTCCTTAATATATCCTTTTTTTCCTCAAAAAAAAATTGGCTAAGAAACCTTTTAGAAGATATTCCTCTCTGGCATAGACCTGTGCCAGCTATATTTATACACTGTGAAAGCAAAGCTGCAATAGGTAGAGCTAAAAATAGCTTGTACAATGGGAAGTCTATACATATACGTAGAAGATACAATTCCTTGAAAAAACTAATCTCAACAGACGTTATTTCCATAGATTCGACAAGGTCCAAGGAGAATATCACGGACCCTTTGACGAAAGGTTTTTCCAAGGAGATAGTTAGTAAACCATCGAGGGGGTTGGGGCTTAGGCTCAATAATTAAAAATTTCCATGAAGGAAACTCAACCTTGGTGACTGAAGATCCCAAGATCAAGGTTTTGAATGAGACAACTAATTTGTGGAGGGTAAAGGTAAACACTATCATAGAATTTCATTCTTTGTCCCTTCCATATGGTGTTGATGTGATAGTGTGACTGCATGTGGAGGATGACTTTTAAATAAGTCTTAATGAGTTCTATAGTTTCAATTTAAAATTGAAGTGGGGTGTAGCAGTAAACACTCTTGATGGAACTCACCTATCTGAATGAGGAAGTGGGGCCGCTTCCTATGAGAATGGAGCCGATTCTCTAGAGTATTCTGAGAAACAGGATATGTCCAGGACCAAAATGGACAAAACGGCACGAACTTAGTAACACCAGGAGGATATCATGCGTGGTGATTGTCACGAATTGCACCAAACGCTAACAGTTCAAGACAACGTTCACTGTCTAGCAAGTAGTTCCGGTAACTTCTCACTAAGCAAGGGTTCAAGACCTCATGGACACCTTTGCCTAAATGGTATTTTCCTTATTCTGAGTTTTTCGTTTTTTCCCGAGATTTCATTCATGTGAGGGATTGTTGGAGAAAATGAGTTTTTAATAGAATGTTTTTTGGTCTTGGTGTGGTTTGATCTTAGGACCTAATGGTTCTATGGATACTCACCCATTTTCTTTGAGTAAATGAATCTCTTTAGTCCCACATTGGGTATACTAGAGAAGGAGCTCCACTATATACCCATATTCCTATGGATGTATAGACAAACGAGGGTGGGGCGAAATATACATGGCCCAACCCATGAATATGCGCGTATACCATACACCAAGTCCCGTGTCTAATAGATTTTATTTTTACGAGTTTTTCTTTAGGAACAATTTCCAAAATTAATTTATCTAAAGTGTTTTATTTATGGGAGAATTCATTTTCCGTTTTTCTAATTGTTTTTAAGGAAAACTAAAACCTAACTTGATTTGCAACTATCTTCTCCTATAAATACAACTCGAAAATCTGTTTTCAAAACATATATCAGGAGTAATTATTTTTATCTTCATCTTTCTTTGTTTTCGCAGCGTGTTAACTTCCAATCCATGTTGCTAAGTTCAAGAGTGGGTAACTTGCGTTGTGCTAACTCAAGTTATATCGGGCAGTCTTATCCTGGACACATCTTCGATGTGAGGGGTTTAGCATTACTCACCTCGAATATACCCGCGAACTAATGTGTTAAGGACAACTTGTTGAACCTGTGATTCTGCCCTCGTCAAGTTGTTTCGGTAGAGTTGTTTCGATTCGGTTCTTTGCATATTATTTTTGATACATCTAACGTGTTGTTAATTTTGCAAGATTCCAACATATTTAACTATCAGTAGCTTTAACAACCTAAAATTTTTCTAAAAATTCAGCAACTGCTTCTCCGGATTATCAAATAGTACTAGTATCGAGTACATGATGTTATCTATATTTTGGGGCACTAATCTTTGCTAGAATATATTTAATCTTGTGTACATTATTATCGTGCTATTTGAACAGCGTTTTTAGATAGCTTTCATGGACAGCTCGCTTATGTGTCGACCATGTGAACAAAAAACAAAAAGAAACATTCAACCACTGATGTTGTTGACTTTAATAATAACAATAGAAAAACAACAGGATTTATAGTGAGAGCTGATTGATGCAGAAAAAGAAATAACTTAAGAAAGGTAGCCGTCTAGTCTCTCTAGAGTTTTTGGTTTATCAGCTTACAATGGTAAAGATGAAACCCCCTAGACTACACCTTACCTAAATTATTCCGTGGAGTTGGATTTATTAGCCCAAGCAGACGGATTTAGTTAGTGAGTTCTTCTATCCATTTTTCATTCTCAATTTTGAAACAAAAAGTGGAATTGCTAGTATTTTTTCCTGGTCTTCCAGTGGAGAAATTGGTGTCATGAATTATAATGATTTTTCTTTTAGCCAAAGAGCAATGGAGAAGATTTCGGTGAGTCTTAATCTCAATCAAGTTCTGGCTTGGATGTTTAAGTTCTTTATATCATGTTCCTCCTAGTACGAGTGTGTTATTCTCTTTGTGTCTTCTTTTATCATTTCTTTGTATGCCTTTAGTTTTTTTCACCTGACGGGTATTTCCGCCTACTTCCGTACAGTTCTTGACTTTCCGTTAGTTAAGTCTAACTGTCTCTGTTGTTGTTTTGTGTGAGTTAATAGATCATTCTAATCCACTCATTTCTCTATGGTATCAGAGCCGATTAGGGCCTGATCACCTTCTTTAAACCTGCAAATCAAAGCTTTATTTTTCTTGAATTTTTCTTTGGTTCACTATGGAATCAAACATTACTAGAGTTCCTTTACATACAATTGCTAGTATAGTACCTTCTAAACTCCAGGATCACAACTATCTCACCTGGAGATCTTTACTTCTTCCTCTCTTCAAAATATTTAATGTTCTAGGTTATATAGATGGTTCAAAAAGGTGTCCACACAAGTATGTGTATGCTCAAATAGGTGTTGATCCCGAAACTATCAATCTTGAGTGGATCAAATGGCATGAGGAGGATCAGACTCTGATTTTTTGGATTCAATCTGCAATTTCTTAAAGTGTAATCTTCTATGTGGCTGGACCGACTACTTCCTATGATTTGTGGATATCAATTGAAAATTGATTTGCAGCAATATCTTCAACTCATGTTATTCAACTCAGAACAAATCTCTCTTCTCTGAAACAAGGCAACACAACCATGATTAACTATCTTAATGAGATTAAAAAGATATCTGATTCTTTATCTGCTGCTGGATCTCCTATCTGTGAGTCTGAAATGATAGTTAGTGTTCTCAATGGACTTGGATCTGCATTTGGTTCATTCTATACATCTATTCGAGTAAGAAATCCACCTGTTACATCAGGAGAATTACACAATATTTTACTCAGTGAAGACATTGTATTATTTGAAAGATCCAAGAGTATTACTAACTCAGAAGAAGCCAAAGCTTTTGCAGCTTTTAGAGCAAATAAATCTTATAGTCACAACAATTCAAGATCTAACTATTCCTCAAGACCACAATTCAGACCTCATTACTTATATCCTACTACATCTTCAGCATCTCATTTTCCTACACAAACCTACACCTCAAATCCTTTTACTCAATCATCTAATCCATCACCATTACCTATTTCTTCTGGTGTCTCCACTACTGGTATGAGACCTCATAGACCTACTTGTCAAATATGCTTCAAGTTTGGTCACTCAACCATTGAGTGTAATCAGCGCATGAATTTTGCATATCAAGGCCGGCCTATTCCACCAAATCTTCATGCCATGATGGCCTCACACTACACCAAATTCCCGGATTAGTAACAGATTTTCCTAACGGCTTACTGGCCGTTATAAAATTACCGTTACAAATGGCCGTTACGAAAAAGTTGTAACATGCACCAGCCGTTACGAATTATTGAAAAATTCGTAACAGAGGCCAGCAGTTACGGAAAATTTTTTATAGGCGTGCCAGCCACACGCTTGGTCACAGCTGGATCGTAACACCTGGAGTTTGTGTGTGTGCCATTCACACGCATACTATTGTGTTTCCACCCATGAGTAACACCAGAGGATATTTCCTCGCATATGTGTGTCATTCACATGCGTGTATTCGAGGATATAACCCTAGTGAAATCTGAGTTCGAGTTTCATTTCTTTTTTCACTCTTTTCTCTCTTCTGTCTCTCATCTCTTCTCTTCCTCCCAACAGGTGAAACCCTAGTGAAATCTCATGAATTTGTTCAATCATCGAACCCTAGTAAGTGTTTTCAATCTTCAATCATCGAACCCTTATGAATCTATGAAACCATAGTAAGTGTTTTTTAATCTGTTTTTTCGATTTTTAAGGTTTCTTTTATTTTTCAATTTTCAAGTGAGAGTTGTGGAGCTTTTGTTTTCTCTGCAAAATCTCGTCAGGAGAAAGCTAGGGTTTCAAAAATCAAATCAAATCCATCCTTAGCTTAGATTATCTCAAGATTTAGAATCGTCCATACATGTTATGTAATTAGTTTGATGTAGGGTTCATCCTTGAATCGGTGAAGTAAACCATTATGGGTTTTTTCTTTGGGTGTTGTCATGTTAAGGATGAGAATCAAAATCATCATATTATCTCTGATTCTTTTAACAAAGTGACTAAACCACCTTTACATCACCGATTTGTCATTTTTGTTTTCTGATTTTATTGTGATTTTTTTTTTTTGAGATTATGAGTAACTTTTTATTAACAGGTAAAGAACAACTGAAAACGCTTCCTGGTAGAAAGATTAAGAAGAAGGTTAGGTTTAGTTTTTGTAAAATTTCATTCTCATTAATACATTAGGGGATATGTGATAAGAAACTATTTGTTTATTATTTACGGCCAGCAGGAACAAGCTCAACAAGTCATTATTCGAAGAACCAATATACCATACAGTAACAATTTACTTAATATTTTTATGATTCATTATTAATGAATGGAAAAGGCCTATTTATAGGCTATATTACTTGGAAAATAAGAAGAAAAAAAACCCTAAAAAGATTACTTCTTATATAAACCCTAATTCTAATAAAATACCTATTTTTCATAATAAAAACTCTTAATAAATTAAATAGCTAAATACTAAACTATAAAAGTTGTTGTTGTCGCGCTTCGCAGTGGCTAACCAAGGTGGCTTCCATAACTTGGATAGGCTTGACCCATATAATGGACCAACAAGACCATATATGCTCCACTGCAGATATAGACTCCAAATATAGACTTATCATTCCACCCTCCTTAAATAGGACCTTTCCCCTAAGTTCGGATCCCGGTACAGTTACAACTTGTTTCGCTTCTGTCTTCGATTAGGCGCTTGTTACTTCGGTAATATCAGTAGAACAAACATCTTCAGTAATCTCGACAAACATGTGTGATGACATAGAGTTGCAGTCATGAAGTGCTTCAATTTGCTCATATTTAGCTACTTTAGTCGCTTGATATTCCTGGTAAGTCATCTCTCCAAAATTAGACAATATACCATACAAGAAATTATACCAAGATCCCATATAAAGAGTTTCCCACTTGTACCATCTTAATGCATCTCCTTCAAGATGTGCAACGGCTATTGCAGTTTTCCCATGTGGTGCAATATCATTAGACTCCAAATATGATTCCACTTCAAATAACCATTCTACTGCACCGGCGCCATAAAAATTGGTAGAACCGGAGAGGGGTTTTTGTTGCGATATTTGTTGTACCAGCAGAACATACTGGCATAGAAATTGGATAAAACTGTTGGCTTGTTGTGGGCTTGATGGTTGGGATAAACGGGCTTACAACTGGTAGTTGGGCCAGACGGGCTTAGACAAATTGTTACCGCTACTGGCTACAGATGACGACACACGTATCCTTATGAACCTAGATTTTACTTAGTGATTTGCAAAGACGACGTATGTATGTAAATAAAATAGAGCAGTTCTACATTCAACGTGAATTTTCACCGTGAAATACACCGAGTGGAACAAACTTTTGGAACCCACCACCTGGGATTTATAGGGGGCCATCTTTTTTGTGTCACTCAGTACATAATTGCGGTGTATTTCCACGGTCAATATAGAGTTTTTGAATAAAATAACTAGGGTTTGAAAATATTAAGCGGATAATTCAACCAAAAATAAATTACTCACCACACGAAATTCGAGAATGAAAATGTGAATCTAGGGCTCGTACAATCAAGGTATGCAGTGGTTAATGGTAGATGAAAGCTTGACGTGGTACGAAATTTATTAATTAAACAACTAACAAAGCCTTTACCTTACTATGAACCAAGCACAAATAAAGCTGCTAACCTTTCACGTGTTTGATCTCCTCGATACGATTATATTGCAACAACTGATTAGCGAAACTAGAATACGTTGAACTTAATTGCAAATCTTTCCCTTTGTTTTTCTCAAACTTTTCTTTTTCTTTTATGGGTACGGTGATAGATGGTGGTGGTAATGTGTAATGGCACACAGATGAATGAAGATGGATTGAAGCGATGATGGTTGATGATAATGGAAATATTGATAGTCGCGGAAGCTGGATAGGAAAGAACTTGTCTGATACCAATGATGATACCACGTCTTATCGGTCATGTCAACATTGTTGACCTGATACGGCACCGGAGCATATGTGGTCTTGTTGGTCCATTATATGGGTCAAGCCTATCCAAGTTATGGAAGCCACCTTGGTTAGACACTGCGAAGCGTGACAACAACAATTTTTATAGTTTAGTATTTAGCTATTTAATTTATTAAGAGTTTTTATTATGAAAAACAGGCATTGAGAAAGCGGGGGTCTAACGACCACACCCAATAATTCGTTTGGCAATCTGTATGGACTAACTCCAATATACTTTCAAGAGAATAAACTAGACAATCAGACTCAATCTTAAGAAAATATATCAAAGAGTTATATCTCAATTTCTCAATTCAATCCGCAATCAAACAAATAGAAATTTGCGAGCCCGATTGAATATAAGAAATAACTTGAAAGGTACCAAAGACCAATGTCCAAGTGTCAATCAATTTAATCAACAACCCAAAGGTCGGATTCACAATTGATTGAACTTACGCACAACCTTTGATATTTCAATTATATAAACAAATATAATGCGGAAAAGAAATAACACAGATACCAGAAATTTTGTTAACGAGGAAACCGCAAATGCAGAAAAACCCCGGAACCTAGTCCAGATTGAACACACACTTGATAGACGCATTTATGTGTCTATTTTCATCTCTATTGTATATATTATTAGTACCCATTTTTATACTTATTATGGTGTTTTATATCTTTGTAGGTATTTTTTAGAGAAATAAGCTCTTGCGACGAAATTGGCTCGTAAAGTGGTGCTTTGCACCCCAGAAATACACCGGAAGAATCCCGAAAAAGTGTTGGAAAAACCCCAGAAAAAAAGTGTTAAAGGCACCCACCAAAATTACTAAAGGCACCCTAAAATGGATAAGGGCACCCCCAAGGCAGCCGAGCTGCTAAAGGCACCCGTGTTTTGGATTCAGGGCACTTCACCTTCATCGTTTGAAAAATATTTTTGGCGGAAAAAAAAAATTCATTTTTCTGCAGAATTTTCTGTTGGATTTTTTGACGTGATTTAGTGAGATTAAATCCCTGAAACTTAATGGGTAGACGTGATATGACTATAGAAAGCTGGTATGGGTGTTGTTTCCGATCAAATTTGGCTTAATTACGTGTTTCAATCCAAAACAGTGGACACAAGTTTTCACGGGTTCAAGTGAATTTGACACGAGTTTGAGGCATGTAATGCATGAGTTTCGAGTGTGTTGCACTACAAAGATTCATGAAGAAGATAAATAACGAAGTTTGACAGCTGAGAACGCGTGGAAGATCAAAAAATGGAAATTTTAGCCGTGGAGAATAATATTGATAAATGAAGATTATTTGGGAGATATGGCCGGATTAAATGAGGATTAGGAGTATAAATAGAGTTATACAGGTACAAGGAAGGGGTGTGGAGAGTTTGGGGAGCTTAGAGAGCCAGAGAAGAAGAAATCACAAGTTGCAGAACTCGGTTTCTGCTGCTGTTGCTGCTGATAAACGCGAAGAACATTAGACGCAAGGTAACCGTCGTTCTTCAACAGTGACAGCGACACAAGGATGAGGGTCGTAATGCGACAGTGTTAACAACACTTCATTTTTATCGTTCTCTGTAACAGCTCGGTTTGTAACAAACAGAAGTGTTACAAACCCGGTTTTTGTCAATTTTCTCCTATTTTCATCATTTGTGAACCATTTTTGAGCATTAATAAAGATGAATTTTGAGCATATTTCCATGATAATGATGAGCTAATTCTCGCGTAACCAAGGCATGGAGGAAGCTATTGTTGCATGAATAATTGGTAATTATTTTACTTTTCTCTAATTTTGCAATTTATAATTCACTCAAATTACTGCTTTGCAGAATTTTAATTATTTGCATAATTTTTCCTAATTAGTTGTGATTAAATTAGACAGGTTATGCTTTGGTTAGATAATCTATGCTTAAGGGATACAATTAATGTTTGAGAATATGCTTGATAATTTGTGAATTAAGAAAAAGATATTTTAAAAATAATTAGAGTTTTGGAATTCTTATCATCATTTATTCATGTGTAATAGTGGAATCTAGTGTCTTGGTTATTTTCACTCTAAAAATTAAATCCTTAGTCCCAGTACCTCTTGCACCAATTGTACTATTTTTGTATATAATTTTTATTGATTTTAAAAAAAAACTCGAATCTTCACAAATCTGAACGAACCCATTCTTACCACTATCTAAAATTATATCAACACTGTATTAAGCTGCTACAGACACTAGCCTACTACAAACTAACTTCGGTCTGGACTGGAGTTGAACCCCAATCAATCTCACACTGATCCAAGGTGCAATTGCGCTCCTTACGTCTCTGATCCCAGCAGGATACTATGCACTTGATTCCCTTAGCTGATCTCACCCACAACTAAGAGTTGCTACGACCCAAAGTCGGAGACTTTAATAAACAAATATGTATCACACAGAAAAGTCTACATGAATAGATAAATCTGTCTCCCACAGAAATATCTACAAGTTTTGTTCCGTCTTTTGATAAATCAAGGTGAACAGGAACCAATTGATATACCGTACTTATATTCCCGAAGAACATCCTAGAAATATCAATCACCTCACAATAATCTTAATCGACTATCGAAACAAGATATTGTGGAATCACAAACGATGAGACGAAGATGTTTGTGACTACTTTATCTTGCCTATCGGAGATATTAATCTCGAGCCAATTATTCCAATTGCACTCAACACGATAGAAACAGCAAGATCAAATCACACAACTACAGAGAAGATAGTTGGGCCTGGCTTCACAATCCCAATGAAGTCTTCAAGTCATTAACCTACAGGGTTTCGGTAGAAACCTAAGGTTAAAGGAGAATCGAATCTAGATTATACAACTAGCTAGTATCACACATGAGGTATGGGGATTAGGTTTCCCAGTTGCTAGAGTTCTCCTTTATATAGTCTTCAAATCAGGGTTTGCAATCTAAGTTACCTTGGTAACAAAGCATTCAATATCCACCGTTAGATGAAAACCTGATTAGATTCAAGTTAATATCTTTCAACTGTTAGATCGAACTTAGCTTGTTATACACAAATGAAATGCACGTTCATTTAGGTTTGTGTAACCGTACCTAAACATATACACCTAGTTGGTTCAACAGTAGTTAACCAAATGGTTAGCCATATGAGCACTTACATATCAACCTTATTCATCTTCACCATAACTAGTTCAAATGATTAAAAAGAACTAGTTAGAGAGTTGTTAAATTGCTTAGATCTCATAGAAGTATATAAGACACAATCGAAGCAAAAACGATTTTGATTCACTCAAATCAATTCATGAACATTATAGCTACGGTTTGCAAATATGCATTCCTTAGTTTATATATGTCTTAGTTCACGAATAAACCGTTTTTAGAAAATAACCCACTTACCGGTACGCATACTTAAGTACCCGGTTTGAGTTTGTTTTCAGTTCACAAATTCCAGCAGAAATTCACGTGATGTGAACTTCCGGCAGTACGCGTACGGGTACGCGGACTTAGCTTCCGGACTTCCTGAACAAGTAAAGTACGCATACTTTAGTTCAAGGATTTTGGACTTACACGAGTATGAGTTCACATACAATGTTTATATCCATTCAAGGTTATATATTCTAATCTATCATTTCAATCATTGAAACATTCTTAGAGGGTGTTAAATAGAGGTTATTCACACACTATTTTTCATCAAAGCGATTTTCAAGATATTGAAATAATCAACATGACTTTCGTCACTTGTAAAGATGAACTTGGCCAAAGCGAAAGCTTACCAACACATATTTCGAGAAATAGATAAGCGAGATAAACTCGGCTCGAAATAGAAATAATCGAAGTCTATATAGCAATACGACTTTTTTCTCAAGATAGGAGATAGAGTAGATAGACTTTTGAGTGATAGATAAGTTCAAGTATCCACATACCTTTTAGTCGATGAAGTTCCACTAGTTCCTTGAGTAGTTCTTCGTCTTTGTATGATGAACGCCGTGGAGTCTTGAGCTCAACTACACTTTATATCCTAGTCCGAGACTTATCTATAAGTAGACTAGAAATCAAGACTTATAGTTTTGGCAACTAAACTTGACACACAAGCTTGAGATAACAACGCTTGCGAGTTCGACCGAGCAGTGCTCTAACAGGTATTTTATTAGAATTAGGGTTTATATATGAAATAATCTTTTTAGGGTTTGTTTTCTTATTTTCCAAGTAATGTAGCCTATAAATAGGCCTTTTCCATTCATCAATAATTAATCAGAAAAAATATTAAGTAAATTGTTACTGTATGGTATATTAGTTCTTCGAATCATGACCTTTTGAGCTTGTTCCTGCTGGCCGTGAATAAGAAACAAATAGTTTCTTATCAACATGTTTTGTGATGTGTAACTATGATTGATCTCCATTCAGGGTTTTTGCGATGTCTATGGGATACTGATTTTGTGGATGATTGATGTCTATAGTATTGTAAAATTCATGTTTCCTAGTTGCGTTCATATTTGTAACTAAGAAATATTGAATCTGGATATGTGCAGGGAGGCTAGAGGGACCTTAAGAGGTTCCAAGAAAGAGTATGCTAAAACCGAAGATGCTGGTGTAATAAGGCCAATTTGTCTGACCTTGAAAATATCATCCATCTTGTAACAAGCTTCTTAATACATTTTTAAAGAATCTATGCAAGATGTGTTGGATCGGTGGGAAGACATTTCTGAGAAGAAAAAACAAACATTGCAGTCTTCTTTTATAATAGCAACATATCAGGGAGGCATAATTGTATTGAAGAAACTTTGTGTTTATAATGGTCGAAATCCTATATTCGTTTAACTAGGAGAAGAAAAATGCCGAGTTGAAACTGGAGATAGAAGTTCTAAAGTCAAAACATCTATAGTTACGTATACTTTTTCTGGGTACCTAACCGATCAGTATATTGAATTGATGGAGAAATATATTAAACAGAACTTGAAGAAAGGGTGTTTTACCAAGAAGAAAATGGTTGATGTCCTTCAAGGTTGTTTGCAAATTACTGCAGTTGGTGCATTGGAGCACGCTAAGAAAAAAGACCCACCTATTGGTGGAAAAGGAAGAGTTTGTTTAATGCAACAAGGTTCGGACTCAGGGGTATTTGAGTCACGTTGTTGCAAATATATATGACAAGATTAAGAATTTTTTTGTATTTTTATTTAATAATTTTTTAATCAGATGTTCCCAATCAAAACTTAAGTAATCATGAGCTTTTCGGATTACAATTTATGAGTGTCCAATGTAACACCTTAAGTGCGATTAAAGCCCATGTTTCAAAATTTGAAACTAAAGTTTTAAGAATGCCAATAAAACATATTATCCGAGTTTATTTTTTAAATCTTGTATAGTCTATTCATCCTTTTTTGTTATATGACGTTAAATAATAAATAACGATATTTATTTATTTTGGGATTTTAACAGCTGTTATTATATTTTATATAATTTTTGGATGTCTTTTTCTTATATCACCAAGTTATAGTTTATAGCGTTGAAAAATCATTTTCAAACATTTCTTTGAAGTTAAACTAGCTAGAGGTTCTTTAATGGTAATTTTTTATTGTTTAGTTCAAAAGTATTGATAACACACTAAAAACACATGTTAATCTCCTAAAAAACAAAGTGAGATCTTCAATTAAACGCCATGAGAAGATAATGGTAGGTTATTCAGAACTGAGAAGACATCCTTGCAGTAGATGAATATTGGATTCTGGATGTTGAATGATTGCCAGCTAGTTGTGGT
This sequence comes from Papaver atlanticum, assembly GCA_023531105.1. NCBI lineage: Eukaryota > Viridiplantae > Streptophyta > Magnoliopsida > Ranunculales > Papaveraceae > Papaver > Papaver atlanticum. Next base: position 2,472,404 of record JAJJMB010012638.1, read on the forward strand.
TAGTGCGAAGATCCACGTTTTAATATTCTTAGGAACTTCCGCAACATGTATTACAATTTTTTCATAATAAGTAAACATATAAAATCATTAAAACTGTTTCCGATGATTCGGCAACATGAAACATATCCGTTTTTTTGTCATGAGTTTGAAGGTACTTATTGTTATCTTGATGAAATAAAATTGAATTAGGGCATTAATAACTTATGAGTTTTTATTTTTATATTTAGTTAACAACGTCAGATTCCTTTAACACATAGTACCCATGATTTCTTCGGAGAATAAAATCAAACACCTAATATCTTAGTTCTTGTATGAATGGTGAAGATACAAGTTGGTCAAAATCTGGATGGTAGTTTCGAAGAATTTGAGGACAAGAAACATTTAAGAATGGAATCTGTGAGTGGTATGTAGTGAGTGAGACGAGAGAACTGATAGAAAAACAGATTGAGAAGAAAATGACGCTAAGAATAGAAGGACCAAAATCATGGGTTTGAGTTAGATATTGAATTAACAGTGAATTGAATTCGAGTCTATCAGAGGAATTGGCCTGAATGAATGAACGAATGTTATGGGTTTATTGGATTTGAATGGTTTGCAGAGAAGGAGATATTGAAGAGTTAAGAAATCAAGAGTAAAGTTATTTCTTCATTATCAAATTCACGTACATTTAGTGTTTGCAAAAAGGTCTGAAAGACCAGTTTTTCATTCTTCTCCTGATCATAGCAAAGTTTTTGTTGCTCATAGTTCTTATGGCAAGGTGGGTTCGAGTCTGTGAATAGGTGGTATACTTTGGTTGGCTAGAATTTGAAATCGGCAGCAAAATGAGCTTGAGTTTGAGGCAATTTTGGGTTAGAACTGGGGCAAGTAATGACTGAAGTACAAGCCGAGGATAGTTGAATTTGTGGTGTTCTTGTAGAAAATTTCTTTTTCTAAATCAAAAATTGAACCCTAATTCAAATATAATGAAAAACCCAGTTTAGAAATCAGAATAGTCAATTTATAACTTCGTCTTCAAGTAAAAAGAAGAAGATGGGGAGCGAGATGTTTTGAGGATTTTACGTTCATTGTATGGATCAGTATTAAGCGTGGAAGAAGAAGAAAAATAGAAGATGCAGTCGAAGAATGGCATAGTTAGTAAATAAATACAAACTCAAGTTTAATTTGGTTGTTTTCTTTTTTAATCACAGTCTTGTGACCCACGCTCTAATTTTAAACTTTTGGTAACCCAAATGTAACTTTAGTCACTTTTTTTGTGAGCCAAACGGTGCAAATGAACTTTTTGTAATTAAGAATTTTGATTCTTAGGAATCTAATTCCCTCCAAAATAGTAGAATTCCATCGCATCGATCCAATAGTGCAATGGAATTTGATTCCGGGGTAAAAACAAAGATAATTGAATTACCTCAACCGAACATGAAGTTTTAGAATTTGAATTGCATTCCTTGGAATCCAATTCCAATAATTGGATTACCCCATAATTGAATTCTTAAGTTTCCAATTCTTCCAACCGAACAGGCTATAATATCAGAAATCAAAACCCTAATAGCGCGTTTGGATGCACACTTAGAAGTTACTCTTTGACTTCTGGAAGTCGAAAAGTTAGAAGTCAGTTTAGTAATAATTTTTCAGAATGACTTCTAGAAGCAGAAAAATCAGTTTTGTTTGAAGCAAAATAATTTTGCTTCTGACTTCTACTTATGGAGAAGCAGAAGTCAAAAGCAGATTTGTATCCAAACGCGTTATAATTTCATAAATCATAAATCAAAACTCTCATCTCTTCCAAAATTTTATCTTGTTCTCTCCTCTTTTTTTCCTTCTCTTCTAAAGCTAAATCGAGATCTTCGAAAGCAACACTAAGTTTTCAGAAATCAAAATCTGTCTCTCCTAAACCCTAATAAATTTCATATGAATCATTAAAAACACGGGGTTTGATCTGTTTTTCTGTAAATCATTAATAAAGCTTATCTTTTTATGGAGGATTCTGCATCTAAAAAAGGTAAAATTGGTGATTCATCATCATCTAAGAGTTGGAGTTTTAATATTCCCGAATCACAATGGAAGGATTCTGCATCTAAAAAAGGTAAAATTGGTGATTCGTCATCATCGTCTTAGTTATAAAGTTTATGTTGTTGAAGGAAAGATGAAAGGGTCTTTCAGATGGCTTAAAGACAGGTACCATTGTCTATCTGTGTTTATTCTTTGATTAATTCAATGTGTATGCTTGTATGTGTGATGTTCAATTTCTTCAGATTATAAGCTATGGAGAAGCTGGAGAAATGGATATGCCTCAAGTTGCTCATACAATGCCCCACAAGTTCCTCTGCTTACCAATGGCCAGCTTGTATTTCACTACTTACAATATAACTTACATCTTTATTTTGGTTAAACTCTACCTGGATGTTCTTCTTCACTTAGATATGATGTGTATTATAGGTAGTGAATGCACCAATCCATTTTACTAATTATTATTTGCACTGTAGCTGTTTGGAACAAATGGATTAACACATTTTAGTCTTCATGTTATTGGATTTCTAACTAGAACAAGTTTATTTCGGTTGTTGCAGGTTGACGATATTGCTCCGCAGCATCATGCCTTGGGTCCCTTATTTGATATTGGAGTAGTTACTATGAAGTATGTTTCTTTCTTTTTTTAGATTATGGTGGTCTCAATTCGTTTTACATCTCCGACATTCTTGAGTACAAATTTCCATTACAGTACTTGCATTTAGTATTTCAGATTGTGAATGAACTTTTACGGTGATGTGTACCTCATATATTGATGCAGGAGCTGGAATAATAAAGTTTGGCAGCAGGACATTCCAGTTTTAGGGAATGGCGACGCCCCCGGTGGTTATAGACAATCACTGTACAGTTGTTGATAGGGAGAAGAAGGGAAGCGAGTTAAGTGTAAATACTGTGGAAAGGAGGTAACTAATCATTATCGTCTTAAGAACCACTTGGCAGGAATACATAAAAATGTACTACCTTGTGATGAAGTTCCAGAGAAAGTGAAGGCGCAAATGAAAAACGAGATAATGACAAGAAAGAACGCAGATGCGGACGCTAGCCCTAACGACCCCCGTAAGCAAAATGGCGACCTTCATGAGTCCAGTCAACCCAGTTTGTCAAAGAAGAGGAAGCACTGCGCTACAATTGAGTCTGGATTAAAAAAAAAAATGAGATGTTATACATTGCTGATAATTCTACTTCCACAATCGCCTAGTAAGTGTCCATTTCTTTATATTTTCTTAATTACTTGTGTTCGTTAAGGTGTGCTTTTGCCTTTAATGAATGAGATGGTGTGAAGACTTGATATCCATCCTTGCTGCTGCAACTATTGACATGTCTAGTTAATATCGTTAATATTATACATGTCTATTGATGTACTTTTGCCTTCAAAATATCATTAATATTGTTCTGTAGTTTATTTGGGGTGTTTAATATTTGTTTTTCTTCAGGTTAAGGCATTTATGGCCACTGACATGTCTAGTGTAGTATGTATCCTCACTTATTAATGCTTGGGGTTCTTCTATTTGTGATCTTAACTACTTTTAGGCGTGGCTAGTTGTTATATTCTTGTATTCAATGTTTTTTCTGGGTACGGAATTAATACTTTATTTTGTTTGGTATTGCATCTGTGTTAACTAAATTTGGCTACTTGTAATAAGTTTCAGAGTTAGATCGGTCGACAGGGTAATGTCTTGACTGACATTCTTATGGTTTTCCAGATATTGGAAGGCAAATCAAATATCCAACACTTCCCTTGGCTTGGTGTATCTTTGGTGAATTAGATATTCAAGTTAGGATGTTGTCTCTTGATGTTGTAGCAACATGGTAAGTTGGTTGACAAAGAAAATTGGATAACAGATGGTCCTGTCACTATAGGTGTAAACTTCATGTGCTTCTACGCAATATAAGGTAATTATCTTCACAGCAAACTTGTAGGGTTTGATTTGATGGCCCTGTGACCTTATCTGCTAGCGTTTGTTGGTGGAATGAACATTATCAATTTTATTGTCATTTTCTTATGTTTTGGAATGACCATTTGATTGTTCTGTCTGCAGAAAAGATGGTATGAAGCTTGTAATGTTAGGGATGGATTGGTTCATTAAATCATGTCATTGTGCCAAGTGCAGAAAAAGAATCGAGGTTCCTTGTACCATCTAAGTTTGTTGTTCAGGTTAGAGTATGGTTAAGAGGCTAGTTGAAACTTGGTCCAGTCCTGTAGTGTGCCAACATCATACACACTCCCACTATTTTCTTGTTGATCCAATCATTAAAGCTAAGACTAAGTAATGTGAACATATTCAGAGCAACAAACTAATAACAGTAGCTTTATAACAATATTCTTATGTTTCGGAATAGAATTGTATTGTGTATATTCAAACTAAGTTCATAATGTTGTAAAATATTACGAGTGATTGTCTTACCGGGTCAGGGTTCTATATTATTTGTACCGGAATTTCGGAAATACTAATCCAGATTTGATTTTGTAATTTTTTTTTGAATTCTGATAACTTATTTTGCAACGTATATACAAGTTGCTTAAATTATTTTATACGTTGCATTTAATCTAATTAATGCAACGGATGAAGCAACGTATAAAACGTTGCTTTAATTAATTTAAGCAACGTTTGTAAACTGTTAGAGCATTGCTCGGTCAAACTCGCATGCGTTGCTATCTCAAGCATGTTTGTCAATGTTAGTGATCAAAACTATAAGTCTTGATTTCTAGCCTATTTATAGATGTCTCGGACTAGGACGTAGATAGTGTAGTTGAGCTTAGATTTCTCGGCATTCATCATTTGAAGACGAAGAACTACTAAGGGGAGCTTGTGGAACTTCATCGACAAAAGGTATGTGGAGACTTAAACTCATCTATTACTAGGAAAGTCTATTTCTACTCTATCTCCTATATTGAGACATAAGACGTATTTACGATATAGGTTTCTATTATACACATTTGAGATTTTGAGCTGAGTATATCTCGCTTACATATTTCTCGAAATATGTGTTGGCAAGCTTTCGCTTTAGCCATGTTCATCTTTACTCGTGACTAAAGTCATGTTGACATTTCAATATCTTGAAAATTACTTTGATGCTAATAGTGTGTGAAAACGTCTTTTGTCATCCTCTAAGAATGTTTCAATGATTGAAATGTAGAGTTGATAATGTAACCATCTTTGGATATAAGCATATATAGTGTGTTCGCACATTAGTGTATAAATCCATAAACCGGGAGCCAAGTGTATGCATATGTGTGTATACGAAATTGGTGAAGGAGACAAGATAAGTATGCGTACGGGTACGCATACTGGTAGAAGTTTTCGAACCAAAAATATATGCTGGGTTTGGGAATTACAAACTCCTAAACTAGTCACCTTAAGTATGCGTAC